>JACXGK010000989.1:54433-81698 GCA_016801125.1 Novumbra hubbsi
GTGTAAGTCTAAACCACACACGCCCTCGTCTTGGACAGGCCAACCCGGTGGTCGGAACTATCTCTGTCTAAGACTATGAAAGAAGAACAACAGGAAGCCCCAATTAGTTCTCTGTTCTATCCCTGCGTGGAAATGACAGTGAACCCGTATATACGAAAATTACATTTACTACCAAAATCACTATTAAATTCAAGAAGTTGTTAATAAAACGTGATTGTTGCCAAGATTTCCTAGTCAGACCTTTTCTGTCTCAAATACCAGATTTGAACAATTCGCAACCCTAACACATGTTAGAAGTGCATTTCCTACACAAAGGTTTGTCTTAATCTTAAGCTTAATCACACGCTTAACACATGAACATTCTGGTAATAAACCAAGGTGCACTGTCTTTGCAGACATTCACTATTGGATTGCATGTTGCCTACATGAGGACCAACATGAGGCATACCATCAACACAATGAAAGTATGTTATGCACCAGTTGGGCATATTTGAATGTGGTTGCCTAGAAGCTGTAGCTGTCAACCCATAAACATAAAACAAACAGCCAGCGGGTGGGTGACGCCTCCAATAAACAGTTTTATTACAGTGGTTCAAAATATAATAACCAACATCATAACTTACCAACTTGGGACTACTTCATTAATGTTATTTGCATTTTGTCATTAGGACTGACTTGGTCCACACACCAATTTTACAGCAATGCAGCATGCTCATATCTTTAAACCCAACAGCAAGCTAAATACACAAAACCTCTGCAATTAAATATTTGTCATGAAGGCCCATTGCCATTCTAAAATGTTATTCCATCTATAAATGCAATCATTATTGATGATAACAATCAAAGATAGTAAAAATGAAAAGTATGAAAAGTATTTATGTTGCAGTAAGAAACTGCTTACATATAGAGAATACAACTAAAATAGGGCTTAATTGGGAATATGCATTTTCTTTATATTTTCCATTACCTTATGACAAAATAATGTTATTGATTCGTTTTAAATCCTTATTCGTGGCAAAAGCACAAGATGCGGGCTAGCCCAGGGATCTCCAACCCTGCTACTGGAGAACTACTGTACTGGTGGACCCCTGAGCTAGTCATTAAAAGATGCAATTTATTTTGCAAAGAACAATATGTTTTTAACATGCTATTATTGGGTGTGTGTAATGTGTTGTTTATATGAGTATCATATGTTCACATAATACGTTCACTAGCATACCAAGTTTCAAAGCTAGTCATAGTACACCCTTTTTGGGGACCACTTTTGGCTTAACAGCAGTACTTTTTCAGTGGCCAAACATTATCAGCATGCCATTCTTTTTTTGGGATACAACATTCCAACATACAATATCATATTTCATATCAATCTGGCAACACTGGTAGAAAGTTACTTTAAAACCTTGCTGTGTGGACGAGCAACTACATTTTCAAATGTGTGGACAGAATATAAGGGTGACTTCACATCCTTGCATGTCATTATGTTTGAAAAGTATCTTCGACAGTATGACTAGGACATGTCATACCCTGTAAGCTCCAATAGTAAATAGACATGACACCACGATTTTCAGCATATGAGATTACTGAGACTTGGCAAAGGTTTGTATGCTTCAAATGTGTGTTTGTGTGCATGTAATAACCAATGATAATCAGACATTTTGCAGGTCTTTACTTAGAATATTTTATTTACTTGGCTATTAAGTTGTTGTTATTGTTAGGGTCAATGTTAAGGTTAGAGGGATTACATTTTTTATGGGAATACATTTTGGCCCCAATAAAATCCTCACAATTATAGTGATACGCTTGTGTTCGTGCAAAATTGCATTTTTCACTCATTGGCAGACAGGATCTTATTATCATTTAACAGCAAGCCTTTCCCTTGAGGCTTGAACAAATTACCCTCTCTTTGTCCTTGCTGGCTGGACTAGGTGACAAAGCAAAGCCCATGTAAGTGCCTAGCTCTAGTCGACAGCCTCTGCCCTGTTTTCAGTCCCAGAAAGAAGCTGTCATGCAACACCAACAGACCCAACAGTGAATTTCACAATCTGCCGTTTAGTACAATTGTCTCACAAACTGCTGTCCGTTAATTACTTGATTCAGACCTATTGCTCAACTGCCAGAAGCAGATCTGTTGGAAAATGCAAGTAGTAGCCAAAAGGATACTGATATGTTTGCAGTTTGTACTTAAGCTGTCGTTATTAGACAATTATGGTCAGCTCTACAATTATGGTCAGCTCTATAGATAGCATTCGGCTGACGGTTTCACTTGTCAAGATACAGCTTTGCTAGGCTGCTATGCACTTGCAGAAATGTGAATAAAATCCAGAAATATCCAAGCCACGGTCTAGACAATAAACCACTGAAAGTTGTTTTTACAATCAAATAATTATTCTGCAAATTGTTGACCACACTTTGGGGTGTTCACTGTGCAAAAGAAAATCAGGTCCCTCTTTTCCTAATGTTTGTATTTCCCCCACCTTTGGAAACAACTGCTTTGAAACAATGAGCATTTCTATTTTAAGAAAGAGCACTAACATTTCCATATTGGTTCTCAGATAGGATATCTTCTTAAATCATGCAATGTTTACATCTAGTTACATAGGCTTGAGAATTAATATTGCTTTGGCACTGCTTTAGACAGAAGAAACATGTACCTGAACACATCCCATAGGCCTACATTGGTACCTGAGCTGTTGAAGAGCTCAGCCAAAACAACATAAGAAAAGCCAATAACACATTGACCTCTAGTTGGAGTTATAAATACTCTCCGTAAAAAATATAATGGAATATGGAAAAATATGATTAAATTAGTCATAAAAATTATTATGTACAATTGTCATTCTTATGTTAAGTTTGGAGCCACGGTCAGTAAGTCTCCAAAGATAAGGCAATTATTGCACATTTTTCTCAGACTGTCTTGGGCAAAGCCAAGGCAAACGGAACAAGGGCACCTTTAGTTCCCACAGGTGCTTTAGGTGCTTTTGCCTCTGGTAAAAACTGCTCATTTTCTTCCACGACTAACTGCAGTATGTGGTACTTGTTAACACAGTAAATAGTGTTTCCAATAACAGCACACCGAAATGGCAAGGGGTTGGTCTGTTCCAGGGAAGAACTCTCTTCCCATATTTTTACCACTGTGTTGTATTTGAACACATTGACTCCGTAGTCACGGTTGACATCAAACCTGTAAATGAAGTTTCTGAACGCGACCATGTCAGTTGATTTTTTTCTACTGTTGTTGAACGGGCATTCTTCCCACTCGTCTCTTCTGCAGTCGTATCTTAGCAGACGATAAAAGAGAGAGCCTCCGGACACGAACAGCTCTCCGTTACAGGTTGTTGCTTCGTGCGCGACAGCAAACGCCCCCTTTGGTAGCGGTGCTACCGTACTCCATCTATCCATTCGAGGGTCGTATTTCTCCACAGTGAAGAGACATTCCCCTCCGATTGCAAACAAATAGCCATCCATAGAAACCAGTTGGAGTTGAGACCGACCCTGGGTAAGCGGTTTGATTTCGCTCCAGCTGTCAGTAAGAGGATTGTAGCAGAACACCTTGTCTGAGACCTTTCCTTTGTCCCCGTGCCGTTGGATACCACCACCGACGAATAGGTAATTGTACATGGTGCATATCCCAGAGCCCTTTGTGTTGATTTCATCCGGCATCTTCGTCAGTACGTTCCACTCCTTTGCCTCCTCGTTGTAATAGTAGATAACATGATTGTCCTCCAAAGAAACCATCGAGAGAGGACTCTGAGGGCGACTGTTCTCATCACATGGAGGTCTGCTCCCAACGCGGTCATACACCTCGTTGATTTCAGCCACCATCAACGCCCTTTTCCCCTCAACTCTCCTGGTTAGAATCATCTCTCTCTCCACTCCCGTTAGACGCCCATAGACAGTGGGATCCCGTAGTATTTCTAAGTAATTGTCACTCATGTACGTGTAGGCTTTATTCTTCAACTCGTTTAGACGTTGCCTTTTGGCTATGGTCAAAACCTCATAGCAGTTTTCGGCAGTAATTTGCTCCGACATTGTGTCGACAACAGCTTGAACCGCGCTGGAGATTTGTAATATTTTAGATCCTGTGATTACATCTACAATGTTATCCTTACTAACCTGCATTCAGGATGAGTACATGTAATCCAATAATGTTGTCAATGTCTTTAAGCTCATCCCTTTCACCTGCAATACGTCTCCGGACGGCCGCGCCTTGAAATATTCACTTTTCTCAGCCAAAACGGTTTTATGCGCGTTCTGGATGACAATTCGATCACTAGATCCGTCTTCTCCTCAGAGGTACAGGGGCCGTTTCCTCATCCCCATCCTCCCAACATGGACTGCAGGACTGGGTTTTCCTTTGTGGCGAATGGGTCGCTTTCTACCGGCACAGCCTTCGGTCCCTCGCTACCTAGATTTCCGCGTTCACGTGCTAACAGCGCTTCATTAATACAATAGGTGACAGGCGCAGAGTTTCCCTCCCTCAGCCCGGGTTGAAAAATGTCTTCATCAATTCGGCACTGATCTTTCTCAGCGACTCTCTTGACTTCACACACGAGAGTGGCGTGGTGTTGGAGTTTCGTCCTCCTGGCAGCAGAGGGATCCCAATCTGTGCGCATCGTCTGCCTTTGCGCGGCAATTCTCCACGGCATATCACTCTGTTGAACAGTGTAGCTTGGTTGATACTTGGGACATTCAAATTCACTGGGAACCGATGCATCTGATCCCATTTGCTTTAATTAAACGATTCTCTCGTTCGACAGCGCTATAAAATCGACAACCCATCACTCCATTTTTTTATTTCAACACGTTGCAAATTAGTCTTCTGAATACATTGGTACCCGCAGATTTGGTTTTCACATGGATCTTTACTCTCGGAATTATTTCCAAGGATGTCCTGCCTCCGCAATGTTCAATTGTTAACGTCTTCCTCTTGACCGGCATTGGGGGCGTCAGCATCAACCCGGGCTATGAGAGAATTGGAATCGAACGGATTGTGCGCTCAGCGCGCTCTCAGCCATTATCGCCGCGTTTGGGTTTGAGATACAAGACTTTCTGTTAATTTTCCAGATAATCTAGAGACGTCCAATATATTGCAATAAGAGGCAGTATAGTTTTGATTGCAGTATTACTATGTATTTCAAGTCCTTCAGTTCTTTGTAGTCTTCGTGCATTGAGAGACTTTAAATTGTGGCGTCTTCTAACTCTCTATCGAGTCTCTTATCCTTTTTCATTTAATCAGAAGAAAATAGTAACGAACGGCATTTACCATGCAATAATCGAGCAGATAGCTGACCACATGCAAGGAAGCTATGAAAACCGACGACACTATTGTATTTTCCTTTGTCAATTTTCCCTTCAGTGTTCAACAGGTGCGGCAGCGTCATCTATGGAGAGGCGTCAACGTCAAAACTTCTCCTGAACTCCCTCTTCTAATTACAATCCAGTTTTATTGTTGTGTAAAGAGTGACATTAAAACAAGTTCTTGGAGAATGGAAATACAGTAAACTTTTCTTGCGATGTAGGCCTATTTTTGGATATATATCTCTGTTGTTACCACTCCCATCTTTATACGAATATTTTGTTTCATATTATATATATATTATTTTTATAGTAGCCTATTTAATGTAAGATATTTTAGAACTTTTGTGTTATTTGTGTAATCATAGTGTTGCGGGAAACTAATTATATTGTGTAATTATAGTGTTGCCCCACTAAAATAAAAGTTTTTTTATTAATGTATAGAGTGTTAAAAAACGTAGTAAATCGTACACAAATACCGAATCTAACTTTCAGAAATCAAATGTGAATACTTACTTGTTGGTTAGTCCTCCCCAGAAGCCAGCAATAGCTTCACCGTCTCTTTAAGTAACTTAAAGAGACCAGTCGAATCCAGCCTCAGAAACCGTTTTTTTTCTCAGCAAATGACGTGACAAGTGATATATTTAGATAAACATAATGCTTCACCTGGAATCAATTGCAACTTGACTTCTAAAAACGAATTTGAGGAAGTAGGTTAAAACAACAACTGTTATTAATTGAAGATTTACTCTACTCCCAAACTCATTTGCAGGAATGAATTTAGGCGGTTCACTAAACCCTCCTTCTTCAACCCTTCACATACGTGTGGTCAATGAAATACATTCCAGAATGGTTTAAAAATGTTTACCTTTTAATATATGTGTGATCGGATTACTGTTTATGAATTCCTACATCCTTATGTTACATCTGCAACAGCCGTCTAGAGCAGGGGTATTCAATTAAAATGTATATAGGTCCAGTTAGACTAGATTACCACAAGCAAAGGTCCGGAACATCAATATG
Organism: Novumbra hubbsi; assembly: GCA_016801125.1. NCBI lineage: Eukaryota > Metazoa > Chordata > Actinopteri > Esociformes > Umbridae > Novumbra > Novumbra hubbsi. Next base: position 60,752 of record JACXGK010000989.1, read on the forward strand.
TACTGAATCATAACGCAAATAAGTAATTGTAATAAAGTGTACAATTCAATAATAATATTATTCAATATTATCTAAATAATATTTATTGTCAGTTTTCATATTGAAAATGCATTATAAATGTTTTTATATACATAATTTCAAATAATAATAAATAAGCTGTCACGTCTCCGCCTACTGGCGGCCACTCCCCTGTCCGCGTAGCCCCCCGGCGTTCGACATCGCCGGCCTTCTAGGCACCATCGTTCATGTTTGTCCTGTTCCCCATGTCCTGTGAACGCATCCCTCCCTGATTCCTTACAGCTGGCCCTCGTTACCTGTTCATATAATCCCTTGTGTGTCTTGTCTCTTTGTTCGGTATTGTCGTATGTGTTGAGTGTCAGCACGTCTGTGCTGCAGAGCATATTGAGTGACTCTGTCACTATTGTTATTTCAAGTTGTCGTCAAACACTTACCGTGTCTACAATAGGGACAATAAACCCTATTTGAGCAACTGCCTACCTGCATTTTGGTCCACTCCTTCCTACACCGTCACAGAATACCGAACCAACAAAATGGACCAAGCAGGGGCGAATCTTCCGGCAGCCTTGGAACGCCGCATGGACGAGCATGATGGGATGCTGGGACAATTACGGGACGCTATCACGGAGATCCTGCAGAGGCTTCCTGTGTCCGCTCCACCACCTGTAGCCGTCCACCCACACGGTCCTAGCGGTGCCGCCATTCCCCTTCCGCTGGTCTAGAGGTTACAGGTCCATTCTCACATGGAAAACGGATATGCAGGATGTAGGATGGTATTATAGAGCATAGGAAAGATTGCTCCTACTTGTTCTGCAACACCACTTCCAGCGTCTGGTCTCTTAGCCAGGGACAAACCAGAACTGACATTGCAGAGGCAAAAACAGTTGTGGAATGTGCATTAAAATGTAGTTTTTGGAAATAGCCTACCATCCACTAGTAAGCACCTATTACCTTAAAGGGAATGTTTTTACACATGGCCCTATTTTCATTATTTCTGTAGCCTACTTGTAAGTGATCCATCAAATGTTTTCAGCGAAATAGGTACAATAACGCCCACATATACAACCTTCCCCTTTCAAGAAGAAATCTGAAAATAACATTGATAAATGGCTACTGCACAGCCCTATAGTTCTCAATGGAAACAGTGAAAGGTCATATTAATGCATTTCTATGAGTCTGAAAGAGCATAGTAAAGACACAGTTTTTACTGTTAAGGTCACTATGTAATTGAGATATGAGTCTTTATATTGAGCTGGTTTACTGTGAATGCAGTTTTTGCTAATGTGCAACATTTTCACGAAAAGCAAAAAGACACATAAGCCACCAAATGGTGTGATTGAAGTAATTGCATCTTTTGTCAGCTCCACATGTTCACAATTTATTTGAAGATGAGGATGAGGGGGGATGGATAGTTGAACAAAATCTTTTATATCAGATTATCAGATATTACACAATGCACAAATCCAGGTGATCTAAATTCATATAGAAGGCACATAAAGTGGAACAGAGTTTGATTAAAATAAAAGTTTTAGTACGATGGAAAGTGCAGATAGTTGTACTCTTTTCCAAAATGTCTCATTTAAGTCTTAGATATGTGTGTGTTGTATATACTTCTTGTAATGATAAGAAGTAGAACAACTTACAACTGCCCAGCAGCATCTAGGCTCTTTAAACAGTTTATTTTAATAGAGCCTGCCTTATATTTGGCTCATGACTGAACACAGCCGAGGCAAAAGCAAAACACTTGCCATTCCCCTCCGATTGCAAACAAATAGCCATCCGTAGAAACCAGTTGGTGTTGAGACCGACCCTGGGTGAGCGGTTTGATTTTGCTCCAGCGGTCAGTAAGAGGATTGTAGCAGAACTCCTTGTCTGAGACCTTTCCTTTGTCCCCGTGCCATTGGATTCCATCCCCAACTAAAAGGTAATTGTACATGGTGCATATCTTAGAGCCCTTTGTTAACATGATTGTCCTCCAAAGAAACCATAGAGTAAGGACTCTGAGGGTGACTGTTCTCATCACTTGGAGGTCTGCTCCCAACGCGATCATACGCCTTTGATTGCTTCATGATTGTGTTTACTTAGATTTCTTCTTTTGAAGAAGTGCTGGCATGGTTTGATTGGCTAGGTCCAAAACCTGCTGACTGAGGAGGCTCTTCTGATGTTTGCTCGTGGATTGCTTTAAATGAGAATTTCAAGTGCTTTGAATGAGAACTCTGAATGTAGGGTTTAAATTGGATGTTTGTCCTACCGTTTAAAGTGCATTTTTCTGAGGGGTCCCCAAAAAACTCTTCTGTAAACGGTTTTTGGTCCAAATTCTAATTTGATTTAAGTCATTTCTCTCTCCCTCTCTACATTTCTGCTTCTGTAAGCTACAACTGTATCATTGAGTCTTGTTTAGAAAGGAATACTTCACAGATTGTCTACATGTTATTGTTACAATCATAGAGTAGAATAAAAAAAAAAGTTTCTTATTTCGAGAATGGATCTCTTCTCCTAGGTATACCTAAACACACCATCACAGCCGTTTTGACTAAAACGCATAATGCACTTCTGCCCCATGTAAATCAGCACAATAACAAAACCGATGAAATATATATTTTTTGCATCATACATCCATGTCATTGACCAGTCTCAGGGAAAGGCAAAGTTTAATTAGAACAGTTATGTTTGACGACAGCTAGATTCGAAGACAAGCTGGGTTATTTAAAAAATATGCAGCAATATCCTTAGACAAAAAAATCCAACTGAAAGTCTCCAAAGTGTAAACCAAAGTAACATTATCCTCCCCGTTCTTCACGTGGGCTTCTTTCTCCTGAAGAGGAGACAGGAAGGATGCCCTGGGTGCTAGGCACTGTCTTTCTGGAAGTCAGTAGGAGCCCATTCAAACTATGCATTATACCAGGCTGCCGAGACATTATACCACTGGTTTAATAGCCGTTAAGGCCTTTGCCGGAGTTCACGAAGCACTGTGAATTTTGGACCAATTATTTTCTTAAGTTCCATGGCAGCCATCCAGGGACTCTTCCGCAAGGAAATGCTGAGACGAGATTGACAGGCCAATTAAACCACAGCCTTACCCGTCCTGTACAAGCTCCCATGCATTCATGCAACACTGGTTCCTCTCAAACCAGGAGCAACAGAAATCCTGTTCCATATGTCCAGTCTATTATAATTTCAAATAGTTGTCCAACATATGTGTAGTGGAAGAGGAATGTAATTACCTTGTGCAGCTCAAGAGCTGTTACTCAGTGCATAACAAAATGGAGGAGACCTACAGTTATTCTACTCCATAAACGTTCTTGTTTGTTTACCATTGATATTCATCTTCATCTGGTGAGCTTTGCTACAACATTGTATTGATAGTATGTGTGTGGCACTGTACCTTTCTGGATTAATGTTTGTATAGGGGCTTTACTGTCTCTAACGTAACCTAATGCTCTACTTTGAACACTACAGACAGGAAACTGTCAAGCCTTTATCTTCATAGACAGCTGTAGTCCCTTTCACTCCTGGATAGATATGGAGAACCACAGATATAACGACACTGGGGCGCAACACTTAATTCTCTTGCTATCACAATAGAACCAAGGAAGTTAGCTGCTTGGTGCAGATCGCAGTAGATGCCATTCAAAAACAATTGTTTGACTATTTTTGTTTGACTACTGTAAACATTCCCATCCAAAATAGAAAGCATTTTGAAACTGCAGTTCTGTGTTATTTTGTATTTGCAGCATTTATTGTCTTTGACCTGAATGTTGCAGAATTGTAATTACATCAGTCGATTATAACATTTGTAAGCATCATTATAGTGCCAGAGTATTTTCATTATCTATCACGCAATAACAAACAACATACAGATTAAATTGTTTTGTTAATGTTTTATTCAGGGCTGGCCATGACCAATATGCCCTAGGCAATATTTTAGCTGGTGCCCCCCTTGGGTGAACAGCGCCCCCTAGCATGTGCCTATGTCGCAGGCCGGCCCTGGTTTTATTCCTTAGCAGTGAGTTTTTCCACATTCAAATAATTTTTAGTCAATTAACTTTAGTGCACAAAGACAGTGTATAGCACATATCCTACGGTGTTTTGCATATTATAAAACAATGTTTGTTTCAGATGGAAAATTTGATTGGCTGAAATCTGTGATACATGAGATCGTATTCCATGGCCATGAAAATCAGTTTTTGGTTTTCTGTCCTAACTGTATTGGTAAATGCTTTATAATGGAAACTTTTTTTTCAACATCAGTATGACGGAACACGTACACACTTACAGCAACATCCTGCCGTGCTTAGAGAATACATCCTCATTCAATTGTCTGAGCAAATAATGTTGTGGAAAATACTTCGGTTCCCAAGTCAAAAAGATGCAAGAACTTTGGAGGTTGTGGAATCAAATAGACTTTAATGAACGTCATCATGAAGCCGGGAAGTTTCTGCAGAAAAGACCAACGTACAACTTTCCAACACAAATATTTATACCATGTCCTGTCGTGTCCCATTCAACAGACCCTCCCACTCATGACAAGCTATAGGCGGCACTTTCTCCTGGGGTTACTAATTACCCCTTAACACTTAAGGAAAACTGAGTTGGCCTGGTTATCTCAGGAGACAAAGCATCCCATGCGCCCCCTCCTCACAAGACCCCAAGAGTCTAAGAAGAGTTACAACAGGCAAATAAGATATCAGTTGATCGCACACCCAGAGACCCAGAGCTTGACCAGAGAGATAGGTCATGGTGTCAACTGGTAACTTTTATGACGTTACCTCAGTGTTCTCTGTGTCCCAGTGCTTGTACTAATATACAGTGCATACTTGACTATGTTAATAGATATTGCTTAGAATTATTTATCAATACATATAGTTCAATATATTCATTGCTTATGAGTATATTGACAGCTTATTAATTATTAAAATGTTACTTCTATAGTACTATGGTTACTAAATTGATTCCTTAGTGAATTCATTATGTGGATATGTGAAACACCAAAATTTCCCTACAATTACAGGTGTTGCAAAGGCTGTTTCTTCTTATTCACTCGCCATCCTCTGTCATTTTCTAAGGTATATTTACAGTACATTTTACCAATACCAAAGTAAGTATCCCTCAAATGTTGATATTGCACATTTCATATAGTTGTTGTAAATGTTATGAATGCATACCTTATTCAAGTAGTGTTACCCTTAAAGGAATGATAAAAAAAAATCTCTGAACACGTACTATTATTTGAGATTTCTATTGTTTTGAGGAAGGTCTTTGTGGATGCAAATAAACATGGTCTCAACTCTGGTTAACACAGTTCCCAGGGCAAGATTCACTTTAGGATGGGCCCGGATCCAGGCATATGCAACATAAGCAGTTGCATAAGGCCCCAACTGCCAGGGAAGAGGGGGCCCCAAATGAAGTTTTGCTTGGGGCCCCCAAAAGGCAAAACCAGGCACTGCTTGTGGATACCAGTTTCATGCATCATTTTAATTAAAAAGGTAATATTGCACTCATTGCTCACTAGCAACAAACAATCTAACGTAGTGACTGTTCAACCTTCAGTAAGGTAAAAATTGTATAACAACTTTTATCTATGTGCTGTTCAAACAACACATAGACATAAAACTATTTGTTTATAAAAAAGTATTTATAAGAGACTATTGGGAATTAAGTATACTATTACAAAAATCCCTTTGAAATTGACTGAAAGAGCTATGTGATAGTGCCTTAATGTGGTATACATACATCCACTATAAATAGAGAGAATATCCAGGGGCATCTCTCTAAAATGATAAATACAGAATGGCTCTATTTTTTTAAAACACAAAGAAATCTACTCAGAAGCAGTTTTTCTTCAAAAAATTTTATTTGCAGAACTATTTACAACAGATGATCATTAGCAATACTTAATTCAAAGAGGCAGGTTGATAAACTATGGCAAAAATACTGAAACACGCCGATTAAGCAGAAAAAAAAAAAAACGGGCTATAAATATGTTAGTTCAAAAGACTTTCCAAAACTATTAGAATTTAGAAAAGAAAGGTTTACAGTTCATTTCATGAAAACAAATATCTAAATTAAATGAATTTCTCATACAGCAAATAAAAAAAAAAAAATTAAGAAAGCTGCAATACTAAACAGCAATGAAACATCAAATAATACATACATTTTCACTATCCTGCATGCTATATCTTAAGACCTCATAAATTAACCTAGACAAAGAAAATTTTAAACAACAAAAACATGGTCAAGAGCGGAAAATAGTTCCATTTAAATTAGGAATATATTTATATATTTATATATGTATATTTCTGTACAAATAATAATGAATATTTGGCATTATATTCATCCTCATTTTTTATATGATATCTAACAATTGAAAATAATTTAAGCTAAACATCTACCTTTATACAATGTTTTTGTCTTCCATGTCACATTCCAAAACCAATGAGAGGCTATTAATTAAACCCACAAGACATTTCTCCACCATAGGTAAACAAAGGCTGAAAGCTGTCTCCCCTCGCAAAATATTTAGCAAAAAGAGTTAAGAACACCAGTCAATTGTACCCTTCCTTTGCCCTGGGAGGTTTGCAAGACTAACAATGTAATGACTATCAATGTGAACAATGAATCTGCCCTAAATGTCTCATGAGATACACTTAGCTAATAGCAGGGGAATGGGAGATATTTTGGGCAGAATCCTTAATTCTACAATACTGATATTAACTAAGGAATGGAGTGTAAGCAGGTCAGGTGACAGGTTAAATTAGAAGGCCATACTGTACATTTTGAGATGTAAAGGCTATAGTGCATTGTATAAAGCTTATTGCTAAAAGGGCAGTGGGCACTCCCTGTCTGAATGTAAAGCAGCACTGAATCGCTCAAATGTTTCAAAATAAAACATGAGCCAATAGCATTGCCTCATGGAAATAATGACTAAAATGCATAATGCAGGACATTTAGGTTACTTAGATCAGTGACAATGACAATAATTGAGATGCCCTAAACCAATGATAATAATAATAATGTGCTCCAAACTGAAACAAATGTTTTATAAAAAGACAGAGATAGACTATACTGGAAATTAGTTAGAATTGAAAGAAAGATTGAACGAAAAACATATGCAAAATGTACAGGGCCGTAAGAAAATCGTGGTGGTGTCAAAATACATCAAGACAAGTTGTTCAAAATAAATTTAGGGTGTCATCTTGAGGACGTGTTGGGGTACTGCAGTGTGTTGTGTGCATATTTGTGTCTGTGTGTGAATGTGTATGTGTGTTGATTGTCAGAATGAACCAATTTCTGTACAATAAAAAAATGATAAATTAATTTCAGCATTTTTACTGACTGAGTTTTTAAGCGCGACACCCCACCAAACATTAGCGGCTGACCCAAGATGACAAAGCAGAAATGTCACTCTTCCATCACAAGCAGGTTTTTGCCCTTTGTATGTAAAGAGCTGCAGAGCAATATCATGAATAAAGTACGTTGAAATGGTATGACGCAATTTGTTATTCTAAATGGCTGCGTATACTGAATGTGTGTTTAGCATTAAAGATAATTTTCTTAAATGAAACATTCTACCAATAAAATAATTTACAAGGATCACAGGTCATCCTGATGTGGGCCAGTCACCCAGCATCACCAGTGTGGTATGCAGCATATTAGAGTAGGTAGAATGTTTTCTCAAAATCCCCATCAAGCTACTGTCAAAAAGCCCAATCAGGATGACCTGTAAGAGTGCATATTGTAAACGCAGACGTTTAGACGACAAGTCAAGTTAACGTAATACGCGTTGTGATTCAAACTTTCCACCCTCGCAACACTCCGGTTTCACAAAGGACGCACCTGACGACATGGGGACGTAATGTAGGCTGGCAGGACTGCTGCATAGCACATAGGCGTAAAGAAGTGCCGGGCATCGTTTGCACTATATCCCGTTCTATATCAACGTGACTGACTCTCAACCATGAGGTAAATGGTTGTATATGTGCCTGTCTGCTCTCTGAAACAATATTGCACTTGGGCTGGTCAAGTTTAGTCAGTGTCTAGTTTGTGGTGACCATGAGCCATTCAACAGAAACAGGCAACCCAAGTCCCAAATGTCTGCAGACACTTCCTTTTTGATTTATCCAACCCGGAAGACCAGCTGTGTTGAATTTAGTAAATCCCTGGTCTGGTCAATTAGATAAGACATTCATTTATTGGTTCTTATAAGTTTTATTTTAAGGCACCTAAGGATTTTTTTCCCTATCATATTTAGTTGTCAAGCATTCAAACCTCTCTATAGAACATGGCAAAAGCAAATGGTGCGGGCCAAATATGATAATAGAGTATGATTAAAATGGATTAACTATAAAGAATATAGCTATAAATAGCTGTCACAATTGATGCAGGTAGTCTAGAGGGCAATATATACAGTAAAAAGTACACAATGAGTAACTAAAGAATAGGGAATTTAAAGGGAAATTAAAGGAAAAAGGCATGAAGCTCCATGAATAGTTGGCCTTAGCCGAATTACTATCATGTTGAATTAAACGTGTTGTTAAATATCAGTCAGGTCACCTTAGTGAATAATAATAAACAATAATAAACTAAAGCAGCATTGTTACTGTGATTTTGAATCTTTTAGATGAGGCCACCTCTGATGAGAAAGAGCTGAAGTTACATCATTTATGGTGCCCAACAACTTCCCTCTCATGGGAATCTTTGAAACCAAAATTATTTTATAAATGTTTTGTCTCTTTATTTAGCGAACAATATATTGTTATGCTGTGTACCAAGACCAGGCACGGATTTAAAATCTGCAAATAATCACCAGGTGGATTACTGTACTGTCCAAGGAATTCGCTCTCTAAATGTCCCTTTTCTTCTGCACTGTTAAAACCTAGGAGGACAAATGTTCTTGGCTCATGTCCAGAGTACCAGACTCGAAAGACTGGTTGCTGTCGCTGTTCAAAGTCCTCCTGATTGAGTTGCAGATCAGGACAAACCTACCAACCCCCCCCCCCCCGATTAGGTTTAATAGACTCAGGACCCAGCCCGCATGCATTTAGTAATTGTAACTTGTACATTTAAAATATTCACACGGCACAGACAGACGAGGAATGTTCACCCTTCCGAGCATGTTTCCTCTCTATGTTTCTTCCTAAATTGAAATGTTCCTGTTTGCCAATGTGCTTCAACACTGTTGTTGCTTGATCCTTAGGGTTTCAGGCTTGGTGTGAACCAAGCACCTTGTGAGAACTGCTGATGTAAAAAGGGCTTTATAAATAAAAGTTTATTGATTTATTACTGTTATGTTTAGCTTTTACACAACACCTTAGATCTTTTTTGCATTATTCGGGGCTCTACATTCATCAGCATTTTGACTTTAAGGCTGTCTGGTAAGAATATGGTTTTATAGAGTTTCACAGGAGAGACAGAATGACGTAGGGAAATGAAATGGTATACGCTGAGTGGTTTACCAGAAGCTCTAGAGCAGGGGAGGGCAAACTTTTTGGCTCGGGGGCCACATCAGGATTATTAAATTAAATGGAGGGCCACATTTGTTTTTGTAATTTGCTAATATTAAATGATTTGCAGGCCAGAAATGGGCAAAAGTTAAAACATACAGTACATATGTACAGTAGATCCCTTATAATGTGTAAATAGTTTAAATTCTGACTCAGATGTATAAGAATGGGCTGGTGAGTTGTTTTTTAATTCCCCTCAAAAACATTTTATTACCTTCCCCGGGCCGGATGGAACTGCCTTGCGGGCCGAATTTGGCCCTCGGGCCATAGTTTGCCCACCCCTGCTCTAGAGGAATGAGGAAAAAAAAAGTCAATTAAACGAATAATGTATAACAAAGTAACTTAACAGTTTTGTCCTTTAAAAAAAAAGAATATATATATATGTGGACATTTTACATCAATGTGATTTAGCAGATTACTTTATCGAGAACGACTTACGGGAGCAATTAGATGTAATTGCTTTCAGTTAAATTTGTTCCATTTTTGACTCGGGATTCAAAACAATGACTTTCATTTGTAGCCAAATGCTATAAATCATGCACTTGGAAATCTGCCACCATATAACTGTGAATATCTTAAGTAATCTAGCAAAAGTACAGTTCTTTTTGGAAGGAATATTGAACCAAAAAGCTCCTTGGCTGGATGAGGGCAAATTCTGCAGTATAGTGTTCTGCCTTGTCAAAGCACCACCCAAGCAACATCGGCTTAAAATAGTAAAGTTAGGAGAAATGCCCATCCCAATCTATCTATCTCTCTCTCACTAGAATCCCCAGGCCGTTGACTATGTATTTCATTACTGCCACTCTACTGATTTCATGAGAGGCATATGTTATCCCACTAATAAGCATCTGCCTCTTCAATAGAAAGAAAAATTAAGCAAAAGATGAACACTGCAAATACACGCTTGCAGAGTCTTTTGGCAAGTCAATACCCACCATTTTTAATTAGAGATGCGATGGGCACATTTCCATACATTTCTGTTATCAAAAAGTCCTTGAGTATATTGTGAGTGTGTGTGAATAAATACAACTGGGTAAAGGACAACCATTTCAGAGTAAAAAGCAGCACCATTAACCAGTAACTGGATAGTTTTAAAGTGTCAGTTGCACCTGCCTGTCTCAAACTACATCTGTAATGTGTAGGAAAAGGCTTGATTGCTGTGTGATGTGGTCCCTAGGTTGGATGTCACTGTCCTTTCTGTAAGGGTACTTCTCCCTCCACATCGTCAATGTCTATGTCTTAGTCACATCACAAATGGATTAATCAAGTTTGATGTAGTTTGTCAATTGGGTATAGATTAACAGATTCAACAATTTGTCATTATTTTCATTGCTCTTGTACTTGACACTGGATGGCTTGAATGCCATAACATCATAAGTGGGCTAAACACAACTCAAGCCAATGCAGATTGATTTGGTCTATAGAATAACATCATAGTGATATTCAGTAGCAAATGTTCCATATATTTGTCCTTGCAATTCAACTGCAACAATATCATGTGAGCATCATCAACTACATTTCCCTTGGAAATACAAACATGAATAGTATATATAAGGTGCAAAAATGCATTGTAACATATAGTCAACTGTTTTTGATAAACATTTTTCTTTCTCTAAATGATTTACAATAGGGTTGCTGTGAAAACATACTGTACCTGCCTTATCTTAACCATGTTTCAACCTTACGGCAATGCCATTAGCCTAACTGAAAATGCATAAATGCAGTCTTTAGCTACTGCATGTCTTTCTCCCATCTCATGTCTCAGCAAAGTTAGTCAGCGGGTGGAGCAGCAAGCTTGGTAAAAGTGGTGTGATTACACTCCAAGAATAACAACAGAACTACTATACCCAGGATGCAGTGCAATCATATCAGATGTGATGACTACACCCCGGTCTTTACCTTACAAATAGAATAGACTCTGTAGAAATACAATAGAATAAACCCCATAGAAGACTGCAAGACTGAGGTATTTCAATAGCAGGTGTTGATCGATCACATTATATATTCCCCCGACTTTGACAACAGGGGGACATTTTCAGATTTCTATCCTGACAGTGAGTCATCACCACCTCTGTGCTACCACTGGAGGGCAGTAGTCTCTGCACAGGGGGGCTTTAGCCCAAGACCACTGTTGCTGGTGAGATTCTCCATAGAAAATTTGCACTTTGTGATTCCCTTTGATCGTGGTGGAAAAATACTGACATTACCCTTACTGTAACCAGGCTCATAACGCATGATGGCAATGTGAAAGCTCTTAGGAGGCGGGTGAATACATTTTCTAAAAAGATTTTTTGTTACAGAATAGAAAAGTATAATTTGCATGTATTTACCCAAATATAATTGTAATGGTGGATTGTTTCAGTTAAAGGGGAGATCTTGTAGCAGCTCTGGTAAGGTGGGGTGGAGGATGGTAAATATCACCCACATTTTGAGGACATCAGCAGGGTGGCAATATATGGAGAGAAATGAGATTTTGTTACAGATGACAGAGGAAGGAATCTTTCTGAGACCCACTGGCTTGGATTGGGTATAGGAGGCATTTAGGAGCAGAGCTGAGTTGGGGGTCAAGCTAGGTGGGTTAAATCCTTAGACCTCAAAGGCGGGTCTGAGCCTCAGGGATGTAGATCTCGATGCTGTCTGCCCGCTCTGTGGCTGAGTTCTGTCTGAAAGAAGCCGCCCGCTTAGCGGCCATTAGGCGCCTCCGAGCTTCCTGGCGCTGGCGGTCCTGTAGGTCCAGAGATCGTTCGCGCATCACGCCACCGCGCCCTTTTGAGGGCCTTTTTGACAGTGGGGGAGGCCACTTCCTCTCCTTCACATGAAAGAATGTGAGAGTGTGTGAAAGAGAGAAAGAATTAGGTGTGGAGAAAGATTTGCAAAACCATGCATGCATTGGCTCAAACTGTTAGACAATATGGTCCAGTCTAATATCTGAGAAAATCACTAAAGCAAAGCTTCACTGATATACCTGTAATGGTGTTGTCTTTTCTGGGCTCTCTACAGGCCTCCACTCATTGCTCTTGATCTGCTGCAGCTCATCAAACTTGGCAGTGACGTCGTCGATGGACAGCTGTAAAAGGTCCCAGAATCCGGCCAGGTCCTGAGAAGTGGGGCGCGGCATGGCGCTGGGGTCCTGGGGGGTGAAAGGTGCAGGTTGAATTCAGGGAAAGGGGTGACCTGATAAGGGAATGGTGGAGGAGAGAGGAAGTATATTTGATTCACAGTAGTTAACAACAACACAAGGATCTGTTCAAATGTCAGAAAACCTACAATATATAAAAATACATTTTCTAGACTGTATTTGTGATTAAAACATCTGTAGTAGAATCCAGCTCAGGCAAACCCTGTTCTGTACCCGGTTTGACCACTAGATGTCCTCCTAAACTCCTTTAATGACTGATGCGTTTCATGCCCATTGCCAGCCATGAGCACCATTTCTGGGAGCTAAATCAAGGCTGCATCCGTGTTTTCCACTAAAGAAATAGCTTTTGTCGCTCCCAGTTGTTTTACCTTTACACACAAAGGTTGGCAGTGACCCAGCACAACTTGATCGGCATATGACTAAATATCTGCAGTATGCCTGAAAATGTTTGACAAATACATCGGTTTTGCTGAGAGGACGACTCGCACCATCGACACTATTCCCCAACACCCCCAACCCACCAAATACTTTTTTTTACCAATGCCCTAACACATGGCCAGTAGAGGTGTTTCAGGGGCTGAAGGTCTTTTTCCTACTCAGTCAGTTGGACACATTTGAGATGCTCAAAGCAATCTATGTCTTGTCACAGTAAATGTGGGACTTCATCCATCATCCCATTATCTCTAGGAGCGCGCACACAGAGACAGCCCCTGGCCTCTCAGTTCCAGAGCAAAACAATTGGTGTCATTGACCCTATTTAGACCACCAAAGTTGGTCTAAATAGTAATGATAAAAGTTTAATTCAAAGAACATTTACACAATATTGATTAACTTTTTGAACAAGTAAATCTTGCTGTATCATAAGGCAAATTACATGCACGTGCAGCTCTTTGGCTAGACCTCTGACCTGGAGTAAATACTCCCTGACAATGTTGTTCACTTGGTTACTAACATGGCACTGAAAATATATTTTTAAAGACAGCAATTAGAGATCTTTTAAGTTGGTTTCCAATGACATGAACAAGTATTTGATACATTTGATACACTGCCGATTTTGCAGGGTTTCCTACTTACAAAGCATGTAGAGGTCTGTAATTCTTATCATAGGTACACTTCAACTGTGAGAGACGGAATCTCTCTTGTATGATTTTTAAGTAATTAATTTGCATTTTATTGCATGACATGAATATTTGATACATCAGAATAGCAGAACTTAATATTTGGTACAGAAACCTTGCAATTACAGAGATCATATGTTTCCTGTAGTTCTTGACAAGGTTTGCACACACTGCAGCAGGGATTTTGGACCACTCCTCCATACAGACCTTCTCCAGATCCTTCAGGTTTCGGGGATGTCGCTGGGCAATACTTTCAGCTCCCTACAAAGATTTTCTATTGGGTTCAGTTCTGGAGACTGGCTAGGCCACTCCAGGACCTTGAGATGCTTCTTACGGAGCCACTCCTTAGTTGCCCTGGCTGTATGTTTTTGGTCATTGTCATGCAGGAAGACCCTGCCACGACCCATCTTCAATGCTCTTACTGAGGGAAGGAGGTTGTTGGCCAAGATCTTGCAATACATGGCCCCATCCATCCTCCCCTCAATGCGGTGCAGTCGTCGTGTCCCCTTTGCAGAAAAGCATCCCCAAAGAATGATGTTTCCACCTCCATGCTTCACGGTTGGGACGGTGTTCTTGGGGTTGTGCTCATCTTTCTTCTTACTCCAAACACGGCAAGTGGAGTTTAGACCAAAAAGCAAATTTTTTGTCTCATCAGACCACATTACCTTCTCCCATTCCTCCTCTGGATCATCCAGATGGTCATTGGCAATCTTCAGACAGGCCTGGACATGCGCTGGCTTGAGCAGGGAGACCTTGCGTGCTCTGCAGGATTTTAATCCATGACGGCGTAGTGTGTTACTAATGGTTTTCTTTGAGACTGTGGTCCCAGCTCTCTTCAGGTCATTGACCAGATCCTGCCGTGTAGTTCTGGGCTGTTCCCTCACCTTCTTCATGATCATCGATGCCCCACGTGGTGAAAACCTAACAGGTCTGTGAGAGCTGGAATTCTTACTGGTTGGTAGGTGATCAAATACTTATGTCACGCAATAAAATGCAAATGAATTACTAAAAAATCATACAATACAATGTGATTTTCTGGATTTTTGTTTTAGATTCCTTCTCTCACAGTTGAAGTGTACCTATGATAAATGATGATACAGACCTCTACATGCTTTGTAATTAGGAAAACCTGCAAAATCGGCAGTGTGTAAGGGCTGGACTCGCGGATGTGAGGAAGGGACCCAAGTGCACGAACAGGGAGAGAGAAGGAGGAATCGATAGGACTGAGATGGCTGAGTGAGACAAATGTTGAAGGAGGCTCGGATTTCCGAGCGTGGCAGTAATCCTCGGATGAGACGAGCTATAATTATGCGTGGTAGACGAAACGTCGAAAAAGTAGACTGCGTAATGCAGGAGCCAACAACGTAATGGGAAAACGTTACACGTAGTTTGTACTGGCAGGGAGTTGATGGGACTGGGGTGCTTATGTAGGGGTACTGATGAGGGAGATGGGAAACAGGTGTGCGTGGTTGGTGACTGAGGTGCTTAGTGACTGGTGCATGTAGTAGCAGAGGGTGCGCTAGGAGAGGGTCAGGGCGGAACCTTGACACAGTGTATCAAATACTTGTTCTCCCCACTGTATATGTGGAGCACAGAGATAACATTTCAGGTCACTTGTCTGGTTTCAGCTTTTTTGTTATAATAACGTAAACAAATTAAAACAAAGTAATACACAACTCTGAAATAATAGTAAATTATAGTTACTTGATTAGAGACTAACATTATGTGGCTCTAATTCATAGTTTTATTCTACTTTGTTACAGCATTCAACACGCTGTCAGTTCTGACAAAAGGCTGTAGATGACTGAGTGAGCAAAGACAGGTGTTCAGGAAGGAGAGGAGATAGTTAAGGTTAAACCCTGTGAGCCTTCTATGGTATATAGTTTAGGAGAATGAAAGAAAATCTGCAATATGCTGTGCCAAACCAAGTGTATGACAAAGAACACAACCAATCCCACAAAACAAACCACAAAAAAGCTATCATAGCTAAGCACTTGTAGCTACTGTGTGTTGACTTTTGGTAGGTAATTAAAATGAGATGTGAAAATGTGAAAACATCTTGACTACTTTTGGGGTGAGCAATGAAAGACAATAACCACTTCATAGTGGCGCCGCGGATGGCAGCCTCAGTGTTTTGGTGCGCATTGTTTTGTTTGTAAAGTCAGTTTTCTGTTACGATACCCGGAGCTCTTTCACCAGAGATGAGCTCATAAACATCAGACGAACAACTCCAGCAGATTTATTTCCTTCGTTCTTGCTAACATCCATGGAATTATTTGACATTCTAGTCAAAGGTGCACTCTTACAACTCCGCAAATGTGGACATCGCACGCCGTTATCTGGAATAATTCTCTCCAATGTAGGTTCGCTGAGCAACAAACAGGATGAACTTCAGCTACTGGCAGGAAAGGACAGAGACTTTTACTCGTCTTCAGGCCTGTGCAATACGGAAACGTGGCTATGTGAACTGATTCAGGACTCTGTGCTACAGCTGGCAGGCTTCCGACTTTTCATAGCGGATCGCGACATGGAACTTTCCAGGAAAACGAAGGAAGTAGGTATTTGTTTTTATACTGACATTGGCTGGTGTTCTGATGTGACAGTGATTCAAAAGCACTGTTCTCCTGATCTGGAATCATTCTATATAAACTGTAGACCTTTCTACTCCCCCTGTGAGTTTGCTTAATTCATTCTGGTCGGTGTTTACATTCCACCGCTGGCCAACGTGCAGGAGGCACAGCGCATGCTCGCCGACCAGATACTGTGCGTGGAGCGGGCAAACCCTGACTCCTTTGTTATTGTTCTCGGGGACTTTAACAAGGGAAAACTCAGCCACAAACTCCCAAAATACAGACAATTAATTGTCTGGATCACTGTTACACAACAGTTAATAATGCCAATCATGCTGTCCCTGCACTGGGTCACTCTGACCACGTCATGGTCCACCTGATTCCTGCATATAGACAGAAACTCAAGCTCTGTAAACCAGTTGTAAGGAAATCAATGCAATGGAGCAGTATGAGGAGGATCTTCAGGCATGCTTACAGTGTACTGACTGAGATGTTTTCAGGACTGCTTCCAACAGTCTGGATTAATTCACAGAGGCTGTGAGGTCAGACATCAGCTTCTGTGAGGACTGCTGTATTCCATCACGCACCAGGGTGAGTTATAACAATGACAAACCCCGGTTCACAGCTAAACTCAGACAGCTAAGGATGGAAACGCAGGCGGCGTTCAAGAGTGGGGAAAGGACCGTTTTAAAGAGTCATAGTACAGTTTTAGTAAGGAGGTGTAAAATGCTAAACGCCTGTACTCTGAGAAATCACAACAACAATGCTCAGCTAACGACTCTGTTTCTGTTTGGAGGGGCCTTAGACAGATCACAAGCCTAAATCCCTCCATTCCATCAACGACTCTCACCTGGCCAACGACCTGAACGAGTTCTACTGTCGTTTTGAAAGACAATGGGACAGTTCTGACACCATCCCCTGTGCCGCTATCCCCCCGCTCCAGCCCACCTCCCCCACTTCATCAGGAGTATGGGGCACTCCCAAACTGCCCATCCCAGTGGCCCCCTCCTACCACAACGACGACTCTTTCTGTCCTGGAGAGGGACGTTAACAGAGTGTTTAAGAGACAGAGCCCCCTCAAAGCAGCCGGGCCAGACTCTCCATACACTTTGAGGCATTTTGCTGATCAGCTGTCTCCGGTGTTCAGACATCTTTAACACCTGATGCAAGACAAGCTCTCCCAGCTGGACATGCCCGAATCCACCTGCAGGTGGATCACTGACTTCCTGTCTGACAGGAGGCATCAAGTGAAGCTGGGGAAACATGTCTCTGATTCTTGGTCCATCAGCACCTGATCCTCTCAAGGCTGCGTCCTTTTCCCTCTGCTCTTCTCTCTCTACACCCACTGCTGCACCTCCAGTCATCAGTCCGTCAAGCTTCTGAAGTTTGCAGATGACCCCGCCCTCATTGGGCTCATCTCTGGTGGGGATGAGACCACCTACAGGTGATTGACCACCTGGTGAACTGGTGCCGACAGAATAATTTGGAGCTCAACGCGCTGAAGAGTGGAGATGGTTGTGGATTTTAGGAAGAACCCAGGCCCACCCACACCCATCACCCTGTGTGACTCCCCAATCACTATTGTAGAGTTCTTCCACTTCCTGGGCATCATTATCACCCAGGACTTCAAGTGGGAGCAAAACATCACATCCATTACCAAAAAAGCACAGCAAAGGATGTACTTTCTGCAGCAGCTGAAGAAGTTCAGCCTGCCAAAGAAAATGATAGTGCACTTCTACACAGCTATCACTGAGTCCATCCTCACCTCCATCACCGTCTGGTACGCTGCTGCCACTGCCAAGGACAAGAGCAGACTGCAGCGTATCATTAGATCTGCAAAGAAGGTGATTGGCTGCAATCTGCCATCCCCTGAGGCAAGCTGGTAAGATTGTGGCTGATCCCTCCCATCCTGGACACAAACTGTTTCAGCCACTCCCATCTGGCATGAGGCTAAGGTCCATAAGGACCAACACTTCACACCACAAGAACAGCTTCTTCCCATCGGCAGCTGGCCTCATAGACAAGGCCAGACGACCCCCACTGACACTGACACTCTCTGCCCCATAACCTAAATTCATAACTTAAATTGTACATAATGCATTACATGAATGCACTTCTCTGGACTTCCTTCATGCACATTGCACTTTTCAACTTATTAGGTAAATGTTTGCACATTTTAATATTTACTATAATTTTACCTCATACTACTTACTGTGTTTTTCTGTCATGCACCATAGCACCAAAGACAATTCCTTGTATGTGTAAATGTACTTGGCAATAAAGCTGATTCTGATTCAGTTGGTAGAGCATAGTAACTGGATAAAAACATTTACAAAATAAGTGTCTTTAGTAAATATTCAGATGGCCAAAATGTTTCAAGTTTTAATGTTATGTTGGACTTCAATTATACTGAACTAGAAAAGCTATACTTTAATGGAAATTGTAAAGTGTGGTGCAGTCGCACCAGCTGTATCCGGTGGCCATCTCCTGCATAAAAAAAAGATGTCCCATTAGCTTGAAAAACTGGCAATAAGGTAGCAAAAATGCTTCAACCATGGGACTTCATCAAAGGTAAGGCTGAAGTCATTGCCATTTCATTATCACTCCATAAACAGTACTGTAGCTAGCTAGCATATTAAATAAATATGTGAGATTACATTAAGTGGGGGGCAACTCCATGTAATTAAACAAAACAGTTTGCTATGAACTAACACACAGTACACAATAGTGAAAAACATGTTTGTGTGCCAATTTATATAAAAAATGAAATACCTCATGTGTATTTTTTCGAAGTTCCATTGGCATTGATCACAGCTTTGAGTTGTCTTGGGTATGACTTTACCAGCTTTGCACACCTGGATTTGTGCAATTTCTCTCATTATTTCTGGCAGATCCTAACAAGCCCTGCCATGTTGGTAAGGGAGTCTGTAAATTGTGATAATCAGGTCTCCCTACAGATGGAAAACAGGGTTTTAAGTCTAATAGGGTTTTGGCTTTGCCACTGAAAGGACTTTCACAAACCTGGCCCATAACCCTTTTGGCTCATGCTGAAAGACTCATCTTTGCACCAGTCTGAGGTCCTGTGGGCTCTGGATCAGGTTTTCTACAAGAAACTCTCTGTATTTATCTCTGTTCATTCTTCCTTTAAACCCAACCAGTCTATCAGCCTGTGCCGCAGATAATCATTCTCACAGCATACTGCTTCCACCATCATGCTTACTGTAGGGATAGTATTAGCCAGATGGCGCTTGGCATATTTACAGTTTCATTTTAATAGAGCCCACCAGCACTTTCAATTCTTTAGAAATTTTGTTATGACCTTCCTCGGATCTAACACACCACAGATGTCTTATTTGTGTTATGATTCAGTGCCATACATGTTGAAGGACTCTCAAGTAAAATAAAGTGTACATTTCAATAATAATAATACATATAGCTGCAAGCAGCAATTTGGGTTACTCCAAAACATTGGGGACAATTCAAAAATTGACAGACGTGTACCGCACGCATAAGCAAAATGCGGAAGTGTAAAAGCTAATTTTAAGCTGCCGCAGACAGAGGGAGTTGAACCATGAACCCTAAGTACACAATCGGTTCACTCTAGCCACTGCCCCACCAATGAAGTTGATAATGCAACTATTTCGGAATGTTTAGTATTTTTTTTATTTAAAATATACATGACGGAGTGACCCTAATAATAAAACCTGCAATTACAATAGGATTACTCCTGACGGAATAACCGTAATAATATTACATATGAAAATATTACAAGTCCACTGAGTAGTCTAAAGTGTTTGATTGACATGGACATCTGGACAAATGTTAGAAAATACACGGGAAGCGGGAGCTGAGCAAAATTATGCAGGAAAGTTAAAATTGACAGATGCCAAACTAAAAGCATTTGTGGATCTTATTTATTTGAGAGGTGCTACTGGCGGTAAAAGCATGAAACTCGATGATTATTGGTCAACCAAAATGAAAATCCAAGATTCTCAGATATCTGCGCTTTGATGACAGGACCACAAGGACTGCTTGTCTTGTGAATGATACATTTGCGATGATATCGGAGGTATTCGATACGTTTGTGAAAAACAGTGCAGTGAGAACATAACTGTAGTAGATGAACAAGGCGCAGTGTCGCTTTACACAATACATGGCCAATTAACCGGACACATTTTGCATTGAATTCGTAATAGCCGTTCAACAAAAAACATGTTGAATGCACAACGCAATTTATGGAGAAATTAAAGTAGTGGACAATGTTGTTATGCGACTGCGAAAAGGAGATGTAAAGTCAGCGTTCAATGTTATGCTTGGTATTTATTCTCAGCAACTTTTGTTCCCTGTTTTATGTTTGTTTCCAGTGCAGTGAGAACATTACTGTAAATTAATAACTTTTCCCCATCAAGGCGCAATGTTGCGTTACACAATAAATGTGTCACGGTCGTGGTGTGGAGTTGAACCATACGCAGACATTTTACAAAGAAAAGGTGGGCTCCGCAGGGGGCGGCTCCGCAGGGGGCGGCTCCGCAAGGGGCGGCTCCGCAGGGGGCGGCTCCGCCGGGCGAGGCAGCGGCGGCGGCTCGTCCGGGGGAGGCA
>JACXGK010000990.1:0-36716 GCA_016801125.1 Novumbra hubbsi
AACAGATGAAGAAGTTGAGAAAGAAAAAGAAAAAAGGGATGAGCTAACAGATGAAGAAGTTGAGAAAGAAAAAGAAAAAAGGGATGAGCTAACAGATGAAGAAGTTGAGAAAGAAAAAGAAAAAAGGGATGAGCTAACAGATGAAGAAGTTGAGAAAGAAAAAGAAAAAAGGGATGAGCTAACAGATGAAGAAGTTGAGGAGTGAGTACAGATGCACCACAGTACCCCCCCACCCCAATATATATATATATATATATATATATTATACTATGCTTGTCCTTTCGAAACATCCGCAACAATTTGTTCAAAAAACCTCGGCAAAAACAGAAATAATTGTTTTTTTTTATTTTGTTTTTCTTCTAGATACAAAATGCTTCTGAACAAAGCTTGTACGTATGAGCTGAAGCAACACAAAGTCATCTTGTGTACCTGCACTGCAGCGGCCAATCCTAGCCTGACTAAAACGGTCAGTGCCAGGCAGATCCTCATCGATGAATGTGCCATGGCAACGGAACCCCAGGCCCTCATTCCATTGGTCAGCAATAGACCAGAAAAGGTATGTTAAAATATATAGCCGATAGTGGGGGTCTGTCAAGTGAGTGGCCTTGACCCTAGCAAAACCTTGTGATTGGTTGGGGGTGTTACGGCCAACGGCCTAAATTCTTGTGTACATGGGCTATTTCAGGTTTTCAATTTCTGTAAAATCTAAAATCTTGTGTTCACTCTATCATTTTGTGGTATTGTGTGAAGATGTACATTCTTATATGTTTTATCATTTTGAAATCTATAACAAAAGAAAATCTGGAGTAAGTCAAGGGTTCTGAATACTTTCCAAAGTGTATATGTATTCTTTATATAGAGATGTGGTCAAATGTGATGTACCCCTCCACACAAAATGAACAATGCACAATTGTCTCTGAAATAACAAAAGTAGCCATTGTTTATTCTATATTTCATAGAAATCGGACTTGCTTTTGATTTTCTATTCAACAAAAAAAATAAAACTAATGAAAATGGCATGGACATTTTCACCTGTGATCTTCAGACTGCAAGTTTTATATTTTTTCAAAAGATGTTTGATCGGACTCCAGATAGAATGCCACTTCAGAATAGTCCAATGTTTCAATTTTATCCATTCTTGGATGCTTTTAGCAGTGTGTTTTGGGTCATTATACTGTTGGTGGACCAATGACTTGCGACTGAGACAGAGCCTACTGACATTGGGCTGTACGCGTTGCTACAGAATGCCTTGATAGTCTTGAGATTTTATTGTGCCCAGATTCAAAGCACCTTGTGCCATATGCAGCAAAGCAGCTTTAAAACATCCATTGATTGGATAACCTCTTAATTCAGTACATTTAGGTACTCATCTGACTTCATTTTAGTGCCAAATTGTTAATATGAATGATCGTTTAAGGTGGGTTTTCAGTCCAACAGCTGCTGGTCAGAGAGGACTCATACAATGTTAACATCAGCAGTGGTGTCCCTCTGTAAGATGCTTCATAAGATCATTAGTGTGATAATTACATTTCAGAGTTGCACCCGCTATTAGAGAATACATTTAAATTGTTTTGCACAGAGTTTAACCCTTCAGTTTGGAAATTCAAACAGTGCATTGGTATGGAATGTGTTAAACGTGGATTTGCGTCAGTTTCTAGTTTTGAGAACCAGGCCAGCAATCAAAGGGTTGCCTGATCAAATCCCTGCCTGTTCTCTTGAGCAAGGCATTTAATCCTCTAATCTGCTCATTGGTTGATGCATTGTAAAATTCTTTCTTCTTTTCCAACCTACTATGTTTTGTATTATGTTTGTTGGGGTCTTTGCATTAATAAATTTTTGGGGAAAAAGCTAAGGACACATTTCTCACACGTACTAATAAAGTAGATATTACATTAAACAAAGCTTGAACTGCAACCCTGTTGTCTCAATGGCATGCCTTGTTCTATCAACAATGTCATCAACATGTTTTTAAAGTGATTGAGATTGTTGGTGAAATAACTTCTTTCCACATCCCAGGTTGTATTGATTGGAGACCACAAACAACTACGTCCTATCATTAAGAATGAACTTGTGAGGAAGTTGGGAATGTCAATGTCCCTGTTTGAGCGCCACTTTAATCGTCAGACCCATACAGTGGTCCTGGACACCCAGTACAGAATGGTAAGAGGTGGAACATGTATTTGAGCATTATTGCATGAGGGGTTGTGGTATATTGGTGTTCTTTGGAACATTGGCATCAAATTCACATAATATAAATGTACCATGTTTAATTGAGTGTCAAGTTATGTGGTACTTTAGATATGCAAGTAGATGTTTATATTGACTTCCAATTTCTTCCCTCTTTACAGCATGAAGATATATGCAAGTTCCCGTCAAAGATGTTCTACAAAGGAAAATTGTCAACTGAAGTGGATCGCCCTAATAGTGTCCTCAAGGTGGCAGGGAAGCAGACCCATACTGTGTTCGGCCACATCACTGGAACAGAGTCCAGCCTGGTTGTGAGCACAAAAAAGGGAAATGAAAACTCCAAAGCAAATATGAAGGAGAAGGACGAAGTGGTATGTATGTTTCTTATTTCCGACACAACATTTAAAAATCAAATCTTGCCATAGAAATGGTACACTTGGCATATACGTTTTTTGTTGTTATTGATTACAACTTTTTATTTGTCACAGGTTCGGCTCGCCAAAGAGCTTGTGACCAGATCTAAAATAGAGCAACGGAGTATTGCTATTTTGTCGCCTTACAACGCACAAGTGTCTGCAATTAAGACAACACTTGTACATATGAACCTGAACCAAATCACAGTCAACACCATCACAAAAAGTCAAGGTGACTCTTTCCAGTTCTGTCTTGGTTGCGATGCCATGATTGTTCACCACTGTGCTTTGTGAACTTCGAAGTTGACGGTTTTGCCCAGGGTTTAACCGATGCTTCTTTGTCTCTCATGTAGGAAGTGAATGGGACTACATCATCCTGTCCACTGTGCGCTCCTTACCCAGTGAGGACATTGAGATGGAGCCAGACAGGGCCTGGAAGTCCAAACATTTAGGCTTTGTTGCCGATCCCAACCAGATGAATGTGGGCATCACCAGGGCCAAAGTGGGATTGTGCATTATTGGTAAGACTTTTTATGAAGGTCTAAACTAGTGTGTTAATGTTCCATATATTTTACCAAAATATGTGTCATTTATATGTAAAAAAGGATTTATAAACATACCACTGAAAAACAAACCAGGAAGTCATTTAGAATCGGGTATTGCTGGAATGACATCGGAAGGTACTGAATATCAACATCAACTGTCCCAAGTCCACTGGGTTTTGCTACTATGAAGCAGAACCTTAATTACAAATTGGATATAAAACAATTGGGGAAATAAAAGAAGGGTCTAGAATAAAACAAATGTTTTTGTCCACTGAAAGTGTTTGTAGTGATAAGCCACATACCCATACTGACACATACTGTTCGGCCAAATCACTCCAGTCCAGCCTGGTTGTGAGGACAAAAACTGGAAATTAAAATTGGGTTCTAAAAGTCCACGAGTGGCTATTGTGACGCCCCTCCCACTCTGTCTGTTGACGTTTTCCTCTCTTCCTCTTGTTTCGTTGGTGGGTTGGTGGTGGGCGGAGTTAGGAGGGTTGTCAGCTTAATGGGACACACCTGGGCTCGGGGTATGGATTGGTTAAAGATGGGAGCGGAGGGGGTTCCCCTTGAAGACACAGATTTTGGATTGGTTACTTCTTAGCTCCATGTTGTCTCCTGGGAGGGGTTGTTACGCACTTTAGAGCCGGTTCGTAACACTATGAAAAGAAAAACTAAATATATATCCCCACACAAGTGGAGCAAAACAAATAGACACAGTTATTCTAATTAGTGAATAGCTAAGTATAATGAACAATGAATTTAAGTGAATAACTAGTTAACATACAATGCCTTCAAGTGACACAAATTAACAACAGCCAAGTGAAATTGTACTCATTTATTTTCTTTATTTCTCAAAGGTAACCAAGAGCTGTTGAGCCACAGTAAACATTGGAGAGCCCTCCTCCAAGATTATACAGCTAGGAATTGCGTCACAGTAGCTGATAAGATCTCTGTGCAACAAGTAGAAAAATAACGCTAAAACTCAAAATATTTGATATTTGTTGGTGACTTCACATGCATTTGTTTACTTGAACTGTGAGACTGTATTCTGCACTATTATTTAAAGTGAAGGAAAAATATTTTTAAATAAATTGTGATTTGATTTGAAAAAAGGTCACTTGGAAAACAGAATAAAAATATATTTTACTGTTTAAGTTTTACCATTCAATTCAGCTGTGAAATGTCATTCTTGGCATTACTGCTTGATGTTCTTGTATCCGACAAGCAAAATGTTATCATCAAGATGTTTAAAATCCATGCCACTGTAGCCAACCTCCCAGGAAATGGCTGCAAGAGAAAACCTGATGGACAGTCACAGAATAGGATTGTACTAATAGAGGAGAATGCAACTAGACCAACTGCCAGACAGTCAACTCCAGTGTAACAAAGTCAACTCCAGTGTAACAAAGCTCGGTCTCGGTCAAAGGTCATGTGATAATCTCAAGCGGAAGTTCAGAGGCACCCTTCAAATCTGAAAGAACTGTATTAGTTTGCAGAAGGTTGAGCCAAACTGCTGTTACAGACCTGGTAAACCATACATGTTCTGTGCTACCAAATATTTAGTCTAGAGGGTCAATCACTTTGTCTGTTTTCCATGTCTGTTTTTTATTTCAATTGAAAATCCTAAATTAGGTTATGAGTAAATGAAACTAAAAGAAAGAATTGGTGAAGTGGAGACAAGGTCAACTTGAATACATTGGTCAACAGTTTCACTTCCATTTGGGAACAGTCATTTTTTCCAGTTAATTGGCACCAAAACAGAAAGGTTCAATTGGTCACAAACAGAATATATGAAGAATTTGTTGGAATTTAAAAGTACTGCAGGGACGTCCTGATATTTGTATGTTAATCAAGCGGTTCATTACTGTTAAATTGATTAATAGGAATAATAGTCAAATGTTTTTTATTTTTACACATAATTGAATACCGCTCAAAGGATCCTTCACTACTGCTACATTTTAAATAACTTTTATAGAAAGTTATTCACTTTATATAAATGCTTTCGATAATCTCCTTATATAGGAATCATGATTAAAAATGAATTTCATTAACATTCTATGTTACACTATGCATACTATATAACACTTTACATAGGACACTAAGCCTTGGCAATAAGGCTTCTTACCCCATACATTCATCAGGTTTCCCCTCTCTTAAAGAGTATCTCACCAACTTACCAATCGTCTTAGAATTCTGTTTCATTATTTTATTGTACTTTATCACAATAGAAGTTGAGGGACCAGAGAGCATGTCAAGAAAATTATAAATGGCTATGAATCATCTTGTTTATTACATAATCTTTTCCATGTGTTTAAAATGGGTTTTCAAACATGTTTTACGTTACTTAAGCTATCAGGTTAAAGAGTAAAAATAAATTGAGTCCCAAATTGCACCCTCATACCCACGGAGCACACCGACAGACAGGCACTCAATAGCAATTAGACACTGGTAATCGGTCAGAGACATACACCACACACGTCATTGGTACTGGGTCAGAGATATACACCACACACGTCAGTGGTACTCGGTCAGAGACATATAACCACACGTCAGTGGTACTCGGTCAGAGACATACAACCACACGTCAGTGGTACTCGGTCAGAGACATACAACCACACGTCAGTGGTACTCGGTCAGAGACATACAACCACACGTCATTGGTACTCGGTCAGAGACATACAACCACACGTCATTGGTACTCGGTCAGAGACATACAACCACACGTCATTGGTACTCGGTCAGAGACATACACCCACACGTCAGTGGTACTCGGTCAGAGACATACAACCACACGTCATTGGTTCTCGGTCAGAGACATACACCCACACGTCATTGGTACTCGGTCAGAGATATACACCACACAAGTCATTGGTACTGGGTCAGAGATATACACCACACACATCATTGATACTGGGTCAGAGACATACACAACACACGTCATTGGTACTGGGTCAAAGATATACACCACACACGTCAGTGGTACTCGGTCAGAGACATACAACCACACGCAGTGGTACTCGGTCAGAGACATACAACCACACGTCATTGGTACTCGGTCAGAGACATACAACCACACGTCATTGGTACTCGGTCAGAGACATACAACCACACGTCATTGGTACTCGGTCAGAGACATACAACCACACGTCATTGGTACTCGGTCAGAGACATACACCCACACGTCATTGGTACTCGGTCAGAGATATATACACCACACACGTCAGTGGTACTGGGTCAGAGATATACACCACACACATCATTGATACTGGGTCAGAGACATACACAACACACGTCATTGGTACTGGGTCAGAGATATACACCACACACGTCAGTGGTACTGGGTCAGAGACATACAACCACACGCAGTGGTACTCGGTCAGAGACATACAACCACACGTCATTGGTACTCGGTCAGAGACATACAACCACACGTCATTGGTACTCGGTCAGAGACATACAACCACACGTCATTGGTACTCGGTCAGAGACATACACCCACACGTCATTGGTACTCGGTCAGAGATATACACCACACACATCATTGATACTGGGTCCGAGACATACACCACACACATCATTGATACTGGGTCAGAGATATACACCACACACGTCAGTGGTACTGGGTCAGAGATATACACCACACACATCATTGATACTGGGTCAGAGACATACACAACACACGTCATTGGTACTCGGTCAGAGACATACACCACACACGCCATTGCAAACCATAGTATTTTCAAAGGTTGTATGAATGGGCAGCGATTGATCCATGATTGACCCACTGTCAAAATGATTTAACATTTAGTGTTTTTGCATAATATGAAATCACACCACATAGCTGTGTCAAGTGCCATTCTCAAACTGATAAATAACCCTCAAAAAACAAATGGCATTGATATTTCCTTGAGAGACGCGTTTCCACTCTTGAAACAGACTAATTAGTATCGCACAAATCGGATCTCACTGTCCGTATAATGTCACTCATTACAGTTCAACATGAAACATATCCTAGATCATCACTCCTACTCTGAGGGGCTTGAGAAAGTAGGAACAAGAAGTTACATTACTGAAGGGACACAGAGCTTGAGAGTGACTATCGATTTGATGACAATGTCATAGTTAATTCACACATTAGCTGAGGCCAAAACACTGCCTCAAAAAGCCTTTCACCTTCTGCAGAGTGCATTATTTTAAAACCACACAATAAAACAACTGTATCCCCAACGGTTAATCCTTGATAACAAGACACATCCGAAAAGGTAGACTTGAATTCATGGGCACTAAAGCAAGCAAATAAAATGGGAGAAAGTAACTTGACAGGTCAGCTGCTTTGATAGAGTCCACCTCTTTATAAAGTCGAACTGTAGCAAAACGAGTGCCTGGGTTGTTCATTAGAGCAGAATGTTTCACCTTAAACCCGTTGTTATTGTCCTGGCAGTCCCTTGTTGTTTCAGTCCTGTTTACACCAGTTGGTGCCTAATGAACACAGCCCTGTGGCGGGAGCTTTGGAAGGGTGTGACATGGCTAGCTCTATGTGATGTCCTTCTGTCTCGGAGGCCTGTGAATGTTTCGGATGACACACTTCACCATCCACTCAATACCTTCGTTCACCCCCTGGCTAAGAGTAAAAGAGAGACAGAGAGGAAGAGATCATTATCAGAAAACAGTTCTGTGGCTCTAAAAGTTAAGATGATATAAAGAGATTTAGTCTGGAATCTTAAGCACAAAAAATTCATACAAATTCATCAATACATATGGATTGTGACATACACCCATAATAAATTGTTTTGAATATGCAATTTGGTAAATTTGTAACAGATCCCAAAGAATCAAACACCTGTTGGATTATATTACATAAAAGTGCAAGTTACTCTGGATAAGAGCATCTGATAAATAAATACAATTTGAAAAATCCTAGGACAAAGAGAAACAAAACGTGTCTTACCCAGTTAGGGCTGTGCAAGGCTGAACCAGACAATCTCGTTTCCCAATCTTTGGAGCACAGTCGCTAAAAGCGGTTTTGATGTCGGGCACAGACATACAGTCCTAGGGGGGAAAAAACATGTAGGTATGCGTGATCTAGCAAGAGACAGGCCTCTCCGTACATTTCTGTCACACTGAGAATTTTTTTTAATAGGTGACTGGGTGACTACGTCGCAATCACATAGACAAAATAGTTTCGTCTGGAAACAGGCTTGTCCACGTTTTTGTTTACAGAGGGTGCGATGACGGCTCCCAGGGGCCTTCAGTCACCACCGACAGGATGGTGTACCTCTACGTCTTGCTTGTTGGCGAGCACCAGCAGAGGAACGCCCTCCAGAACATCGCTACTGATCATTTTCTCTAGGACAAAAGGAAAGCAGAGCGCCGTCAATCCAAGCTTTACACCCCTTTAACATCCTTGAAGCGGGGTCAACATTTCAGCTGGTAAGCGGAACTTCAGCCAATGACGTGGATAGGTCTACAGCATGAACCTAGCGGACATCTTGCATTGTTCACCGAATGCCTGAGGGCAACGCGGAGCCACTCACCGAAGGCCTCTTTCGATTCCGACAGCCGCTCCTCGTCAGTGGAGTCGATGACGTAAATCACTCCGTGGGACTCCGCGTAGTACTGTAGACCAATCAGCATTTCAGGAGTCCGACCTCAAAGCACAGCCCCGACCATACAGAATGCAGCATATTGCATCTCGCTACAGTCAACTACCCTCTTATTGTCATTCTCGTCATCGTTCAAGTGTGACATATTTTGCGCACTGTTCCAATTCAAGGTCATAACTTAAGGATCGGAAGATGAGGAGGTAACTAAGGTTTGTCTGCACAAAGAAAAGCTGACTTATGACTTGCTTATCAGTCTCCTATGTGCATACTGATTTTCCTCTCTCTTTCGCTATCAAATCCTCTTAATATTATTTAACTCATCTTTTTCATCCAGCATTTCTCCAGTCAGGCCACTAGCTAGTTCCTGTCAATAACAATGAAGTTGTGTTTGTGCGTGTGTAATCCAGTCAGTGCTCACTTTGTCCCAAAGAGACTGAAGCTCTTCTTGGCCACCGAGGTCCCAGAACATTAGACGAGCCTTGCCGACATCGATTGTTCCAACTGTGTGGAGAAAGATGGCAGAACATAAGACAATGGGGTGGACTTATGAAAAGCTATGTGATTCAACTGATTGCTAGATAATAGGATGTTGGTTCTTGCTGCTTGCTTACTTACTGTTGAGTCCAACAGTAGTGGTGATTTTGGCCAAATTCATTCCCTTATAGTTCTTACTGAACTTGGTCTTGGTTTGCTCCAAAAAGGTCTGCGGTGTAAAATACCACTTTATTACACAAGCATTTTTTCCCACCTAAAATAGACTAAAGATAACATTAGTAATGTCAACTTAATGTTCCAACGACCAAACGTTACAGCTCTGTGCTCCATAACTTGGCATAGTAAGCTAACTACAGTATTTCGAACCTGAATATAGCAAAACTAAGAAACATACCGTTTTTCCTGCATTGTCCAGTCCAAGGATCAAGATGCAATATTCGTCCTTTTGGAACACGTATTTATACAGACCAGATAATAAGGTGTACATCTTCAGATGGTAAAACAAACACTACCTTATGCGCAAGGTTTAAGAGAAATCACATCGTGGAAAGATCCAGCTACGTGGCAAGTCACTTTAGCAACTCAAGTTAGCTAGTGTAGCGGCTGTCATTATACGACAGTCGTTTTATCTTTAGTTTAAAAAACGCAAGTACCTACTTAGTCACTCGTTAGTAATCGACAATAGCTTGATGATGACAGACACAAAACATATAAAGGAATCAACGCACAAATACCTAGCTAGCTGGCTAATTCTACTATAGTTCGGTCAAGCTTGATAGCTACAAGCACGAAGTTGTGCTGCTGACGTCGAGGATAACATTCGTCTTTCCAGCAAACAACTTGTGTCTATTTACAAATCGACCTCGTCAAAATAAAAATGTTTAAGCTTTAGGTGTAAACACTGTCGCTATCTATATTTAGGAAGTAGGTGGTGAAACAACGCATTGTGGGACTTGAAGTGTTTAGTGCTATTTCCCAGAATGCATGTCGTTATAGTACATAGTAAGGCCTCGGGCATGACCCTGTTGAAGCGGATCATTGTGGATTGTGTTGCTTTTTTAAAACGGGCGCTGGTAAGGATGTGCCTGCTTGCCCGACCCAAAACACCACCTATAAACCACAGTGGGCCAAATTATCACAATTGAGGAAGTAGGTTTCCGGTCGAATTAGGAAGGATTACATGATAGAGAGACTGTGTGTTTGTGTACTGGTTCCTCCTCATTTTCAGGACCAAAATTTGACATTGAGTCCAGAGTTATTGTTTTGGATTTGGGGATTTCTTATTGAAAAAAGCCCTGTAAAAGAAGTGTAAAATGTAGTGTGTTTGTGTTAGAAAGAGAGTGTGTGCTTAGTAAAGAGAGATGTAGTGAGTAAAATAAAGATGAATTTGGGAGAAGTTATAAATATAGGTAACACCTGACACTGGGTACAAGAACAGTCAGTCACAATCTGACAGTAAATGAAACTGGAAGTGTTGACTCTCTCTGTGGGTGTACTTTCTGTTTTTGACATTCACTCCAAAAAACTACTTTCAGACGAACACGGAGAGAGCCAAGCAGATCATATCAATAGACTATACAGTTGGTAAGTAGTTTTCTTTTAATGAGAAATATGTTTTTGATTTATTCGTATTCACTATGGCCTGAGCTAGCTAATGTCAAATCAGTTTTTGGCGCTTTGGGAGCCATATATTGGCCCCAACTATTTTGTATTGTTGTCTACATAATATTGTGATACCTACGATATGACATAGTATGATCATGTAGCAAAACATACTTATACTATAGTATTGTCTTTTCTTCAGAGTTTTAGTATGCCGGGTGTCCTAGCAGGGGCATTTATAATCGTTTACTGTGTGTGTGTACAAATATGCGTGAGCACAAATACGGTGACAGAGAATGGAATGTCTTCAGCCAAGCCCACGGACTACCCCTTTGTTGAGTAGGGCTGTTGTTGAAGACAACAGTGTTTTGGCTTCGTGCTCTGCAAACAAGTGAATTGTTTTTTCATACCCTGGAATTGTTTTTTCGCACCATTACAGATTTTTGTTATAGAAATGTGAAGGTTATTTGAGTTGGCGCTAACAGGCAACCTTTAATATACTCACATTCTCCACCACCCTCTGGAGGCTACCCAACCAGCCGATCAGTTTTCAGGGGAAATAGAAAGACAGATTTTGACACCAGTTCCACTTTGTGATGTTAAAACTTTGTCTACACAAGCCTAAAGGCAACATTTCATTTGGTTATACTCTTTTGTGGGATCCCACATCTACAAAGACAAACCGACTAAGACAATAGACGTGTGAACTGGAACATAATAATAACTGGAAAAGTTACTGCAGTCGTGCTTTCACAGGCCTTTCTTGGTGTTCTTTAGTTCCACTACACAGTTGAAAAGCAGATATTGAAAAGATCCCACAGCTCACTAGTTTGCTCCTCCCCATAGAGCACAAAGGTGTTGTCCATGGGCATAGTTGAAGGCATTCCATTCTCTGTCACCATATTTGTGCTCACGCTGTTTCTTAGTGCTACCTTAAACCTCTGAGGATCTGGCGATCTTCACTTTGTGTCTTTGATGTACTGTGATCCCACTGAAAGTATAATTTCCTAAAGCCTTTCCAGTCTCTCTGTAGTGTGGTCGCCATTACTCAATGAACAGCTTTGGCTGTTCTATAAGTGAATGCAACCTACCTAACTGCTTTTGAATTATTTTTGAGGACACTTTTATTCTGCAGTGTTACCAATGCTGGGGAGAAGATGCTGGGGGCCTCCTTTAGTGAAGGGTCCTACTGAATATCCAGAGTGAAATCTGCTGGGATGGAGAATAGGTGGGTTTAAAGGCTCTGTGGGTATTGATGAAGAGAAAGCACAGCTTGTCAGTGTGTTTGGATGAAACTAGTGCAACAAAACTTTACACTTAATTGACAGCATTGATTGTGGAACGCACCTAATGGCACAATGCAGCATAAGGACAGGACAAGCTTTCTTGATTGGTCTTTTGTTGTCATGTCCTGCCTTAGTTTTTGACTCTCCTGCGGCAATGCCTGTAAATAGACCCACAACGACGCGTGATCGGAAGCGTGGACATGACATACCCGTGCACCCCACCCGAGTGTGCCCTCTCTTTCTTGCTCTCTGCAGAGGGTGGCGCTGGAGGGCGGGTCAGACAGAGCCCCAGTCCGGCTGTTCAGTGTGTGGCCTGGGACGGACAAACCCAGTGTCTTTTAACTGTGGACACAAAGCGTGCCAAAAGTGCATCAGCGGCAACGGGGACCGGCCCGGTCCACCAGAGGATCCTGGATGCCCCCAGTGTGGGAAGAGATCCAGAAAACACCCTGAACCGAATCTACACCCGCAAATGCTTGGTGAAATATCTTTTAAAACCAATTTCCTTGAAAGATGCGATTGTTTTAGTTGGTGTCATAGATACATAGGTATAAGTGTGAGGCTATCGCAAGGCTTACCAACCGCTTTCTAGTCACTGCTGTGGCCATCTGGTTCTGTGTCTCCATCTATTTAAAGAAGGCCGGCTTGAAAAGGAACATAGAGTAGCTTCACTCTCGAACTCCATCAGTGCCAGGGATGGTGGCATCGTCATTACCCCGTTAATCTACAACTCCACCGTGAGAGACATTGTCATCACTTTACCTAAACCAGGTGAACACTTTGATCACTTACACAGCTTAGGTGGATGCAAACTTTTTAGGGAAACAACTCAGGTTAGATGTTATGCTGTGTTGGTTTGCTAGCTGTGGTGTCATATAACATATTTATTATTTAGCCAGGTAGTATAACTGTGGCTTTGTAATCGGCGTCATTCTTTTTTATTTCATTTTTTAGATGCAGCACAAAGCAGTTCCATTCAAGAATGGTGAGACTAAATTGTATCTTACAGTCTTGGTTAACTCAGAAAAAAAACACAATTCCCCTCCCCTACTAAAATTATGAAAACTATTTAAACAAGCAAGATTTTGCTTTTTTAGAATAGCCAATTAATGAAAATCACACTGTAACTACTGCTGTTCACTGTTCTACGCATCCCGTCAAGAAAGTTTCCTGCAGTTTGCAAATCTTAACACAAGAAATTCTGTGCTCATTTTATTGAGTAATCCCCCAATAGTAAACTGACCCCATATATCAATGATAATTGTGGGAAAAGAAAACTGATATCAACTATATCAATGATTGTTGCACTACTTTAACTCTCTTTTGTCTTTTTTCTTCCTCCAGTGAGTTGGGTATCAGTATATTACACCAGCCCCAGTCTCCCGCACAGCCTGGTATTTGGCTCACAGCTAATGCATTCAACACGGCACACACAGTGTATTTTGATGTGGTTTTCATTTAACATGGTAATGTAAGTACAGTTCGCTAGAGCAGTACTCTCCTCTTGAAAATATTTTATGAGATACAACCCCAATTCCAAAAAAGTTGTGAGGCTGGGTAAAATGCAAATAGAAACACAATACAGTGATGTGCAATTGAATACAGTACAAATACAACTTTTCAAATGTTCAACATGAAAATGTCGTTATTTTGGGAAAAAGACATGTCCATTTTAATGCCAGGAACATGTGTTATAAAAGGTGGGACAGGGGCATGTTTACTTTTGTGATACATCCTCTCTTCTTTTAACAATACTCTGTGTTTGTGGAATATTCTTCCATTCTTGCTTGATGTAGGATTTCAGCTGCTCAACAGTTTGGGGTCTCCTTTGCCTTATTTGTCATTTAATAATGCACTATTGAATATAGGCTTATAAATTATTATTCATCATTGCATTCTGCATTTCTTTACATTTTACACAGCACTCCAACTTTTCTGGAAAAGGGGTTGTACATTTCAAATGTTATTTGAGAAACAGAGTACCGGTAAGTCTTATTGAAAAGAAGGATGTGTTTCTTTAAGTCTTAACCTTATGCGACTGTTTGCATTTCATTGTAGTGAATGATATTCAGAAGGCATACAAAACCAGTTTGAGAAAGAAGTTTGGATTTGTATTAGAAGGCTCTGCAGTAGATCGAACATCCCTCGATAAGATTTACACACAACTCTATATCACTCAGGGCGAGAGTGAAGGGGTGAATAAAGAACATGAGGTCAGACAGATTGAATACTCGTCCAGAAGAAAAGCATCACTAGACACTCCTATCGACTGCAATGACATTTTCAAACCCTCACGTGGGGAAGAGGAACACATTAGAACTGTGCTGACGACGGGCATCGCTGGAATTGGAAAAACTGTCACTGTAAAGAAGTTCATTGTTGATTGGGCAGAAGGCTGCAGCAATCCCGATGTAGATTTCATCTTTGTGCTTCCTTTCAGGGAGTTAAATCTTTTTAAAAACCAATGCAGTCTTCATGGTCTTCTAAATGGTTTCCACCCTGAACTTTTAGAAATTAAAGATGCAAAGCATTATACAGCCTGTAAGGTTCTATTCATCTTTGACGGTCTGGATGAGAGCAGACTTCCTTTGGATTTCCAAAATAACCAGACACTGTTGGATATCACACACATGTCATCAGTAGACGAGTTGTTGACTAACCTCATCAAGGGAACCCTGTTTCCCAAAGCACAAGTTTGGATAACTTCCAGGCCAGCAGCTGCCAGTCAGATCCCCCGTGACATGGTCAGCCTAATGACAGAAATACGGGGGTTCACTGACACACAAAGAGAAGAATACTTTAAGAAAAGATTCGGTGAAGGGAAACTAGCCAACAAAATCATCTCACATGTGAAGATCTCACGGAGCCTTCACATCATGTGCCACATACCAGTCTTTTGTTGGATCACTGCAAAGGTTCTAGAGGACGTGTATCGTGAGCAGAGAGATGGGAGTGGAGAGATCCTTACAACTTTAACAGAGATGTATGCTCGCCTCACTGTCATTCAGGTAAACATAGCAAATGAAAAGTATTATGGGACAAATGAAAGAGATAGAAGGAAAATCTTGGAAAGAAATAGAGTCTTAATTTTGAACATAGCAAAATTGGCCTTTGAACAACTGCAAGAAGGCAACATCATATTCGATGAGGAAGACCTGGGAAACTGTGGAATTAATGTCAGTGAAGACTCAACATACTCTGAGTTTTGCACAGAATTTCTCAAAGAAGAGTGTGGGTTGTACAAAAAGGTGTACTGCTTTGTGCACTTGACCTTTCAGGAGTTCCTTGCTGCATTGTATGTTTTTCATTGCGGTGTGAGCAACAACTACAAGGCCCTGGAGAATTTCCTAGATAATGTATCGGCAGAGCTTCCCCTCCACGAGTTGCTGAAGAGGATTGTCGATAAAGCCTCAGAGAGTGAAAATGGACATCTGGACCTCTTCTTGCGCTTCCTTGTTGGCATCTCATTGGAGTCCAATCAGAAACTGTTGCAAGGCATACTGCCTAAAACAAAGAACAACTCAAAGACTGTTGAGGAGATTAGACAATATCTCAAGAATCCTGGTACCCATAATATCTTACCTAGAGGGTACATAAACCTCTTCCTCTGTTTGACTGAGTTGAAAGACAATTCAGTTCAGGAGGATGTTCAAAGGTTCCTTAAATCAGAAGAACAGCTTTCGCCTGCTGACTGCTCAGCAGTGGCCTACGTGCTTCTGATGTCAAAGGAAGTCCTGGATGAGTTTGACTTGAAGAGATATAACACATCAGAGGAGGGGCATGACAGACTAGTGCCGGCTGTGAAAAACTGCAGAAAGGCAGTGTGAGTTTCAAGTTAAACATTTTAGTGTAGCATCAAGGCTCAACCATTGCTATTGCTTTGCACAACATCAGACGGTGATAAGATGTACTTGTTTTCTGCAGTCTGACTGGCTACACACTCTCGAATCAGGTCTGTGAAACACTGGCATCTGTTCTCCAATCCGCATATTCACCACTGAGGGTCTTGGATCTGAGCAACAGTGAGCTGTATGATGATGCAGAGGTCATACTCTTTGTTGGATTGGAGCAGCCACACTGTAAACTTGAGACACTGAGGTCAGTGCACATAGAGACTTTGTTACTTCTACAGAAACATATTTGTAATCATTGTTTGGCCCATTTGTTCATGTAGCATTATTTCAATGCTAATTTTTTTTTGTCTTGTGGCCTTAGTGAATCCCCCAAAAATCCTTCAAACCTTTATGAATGATGATTGTATTGCCAAAGACAATCGTTAGAATGTTTCTAGACAATTAATCTCAATCTGTTTCAATATGTCTTCTTACATATCTATAGACTTGCTGGTTGTGGCCTCACAGGGGAGTCTTGTAAAATATTGGTCTCTCTTAAGTTATCTCTCATTGAGTTGGACCTGAGTTACAACAGATTGCATGATTATGGAATGAAGCTGCTGGCTGCAGGATTGATGAGCCCTCACTGGAAACTGGAGAAACTGAGGTCAGTCGTTCAATTTTGATATACCCCATATCATGGCACATGTTTCCTTGTGTGTTGTAATATTATTTGTTCTCTCATTTAGGCTGAATCAGTGTTGTCTAACAGAGGACTGCTGTGAACAATTGGCTTCAGCTCTCAGTTCTTCCCCATCTCATCTGAGAGAGCTGGACTTGAGTCATAATGACCTGCAGGATATGGGGTTGAAGTGGCTCTCTGAAGGATTAGGGAATCAAAACTGTAGACTAGAGAAACTGAGGTCAGTAGTTAAAAACATGTATGGTATAACACTAGGTCAGACAAACACCATTTGTATCACTTACTCTGTTTTAGCTAACAAATGCTTTATAAAAACAAAAACATTTTATTTACAAATGTATTAACATTCATCTATGAAAACTGAAGGTTATTAATATATTCACTCATGTATACCGAAAGCTGCATCTGTCGAATTCTAAAACCAGATGGCTTCTTTCTGCAGGCTGTCATTATGTAAAGTCACAGAGGAAGGCTGTGTTGATCTATCTTTTGCACTGAGTTCAAATTCCATCTATCTGAAAGAGCTTGACCTGAGCTTCAATCACCCAGGAGACTTGGGTGTGAAGCTGCTCTCTGCAAACCTGAAGAGTCCCATATGTACACTCAAGTAATGCTGTTAATCTGTGCAAATGTTTCCAACACTGTTTTATTTAGCATATTTTTCATAATTCTGAAATACATCACTTGACTTTTGAACTTTTGTTTATTCAAATGGCAACATTTATTGTTAACACATTGTACTTTCCCCTGGTCTTCCAACAGTCTGGACCATAATGAACAGATCTGGGTTGAACCACAGCTGCTTAAGAAATGTACGTTTATGTTTGTTTTAGAAATTATATATTTTTGGTCAATATACTAAATACATTCTTTACTAATATAAATGTCTGACTCGTGCGTTACTGAGAAGAATTCTCAGGTCCCAACTATAACGAACACATATTCACAAACATATTTATGTTTAGCATACTTTTCTTTTCTCTAATTGCACCTTCTATCCACAGATGCCTTTCAACCCACACTAGACCTAAACACAGTGAGCAGATTCCTATCTGTGTCTCTTGAAAACAGACAGGTGACAGGCGTTCAAGAGCAGCAGCAGTATCCTAATCACCCAGAGAGATTTGACTGTCCACAGGTGCTCTGCACACAGGGTCTGAGCGGGCGCCATTACTGGGAGGCAGAGGGCAGTGGCCATCTGACTATCATAGGAGTAGCATATAAAGGAATCAGCAGAAAAGGACATGGCTTTGTCAGTAAGCTTGGATCCAATGACACTTCCTGGTGTCTCGCTTCTTCTAAGTACCATTACTCTGCGAACTACAATAGTGAAACCATAAAAATAATGTCACCCCCAAAGTTAACCACGCAAAACAAAAGGATAGGTATGTTTTTGGACTGGTCTGCTGGAACTGTTTCCTTCTATGAGGTATCCTCCCCCGAAATGATCCACCTTCACACGTTCCGCAGCACATTCACTGAGCCACTCTATCCAGTGTTTGGAATTGAGACTACAAACTCTTCAATTTCATTCACAGTTGCGAGTAATCCAGTGGATGCTAAAAGGCCATCGTTTGAAGAATTCAGCGAATTGGGTGGTATTTCGATTGTTGAAGGATTTCTTCACAAGAACATTTTCGATTACATGAATTGATGGAGCACAAACGTTTTAAGTAAGTTTGATACTGTAAGTTTGATAAAAGTATTGCGATAACTCCTTCAAATGTAACAGGACACTGAAGAAATCACAACAACAAAACTTGAAAAAGTCTTCATTGTGTTTTAGAATTTATTTTATCTCCTTGTAAGTGACAACACTACATTACAAAAGCACAATCAGAACAAGACTTAAAAGCATATTTTACCAATCTTTTGTAATATACCACATGAAAGAAGAAATGCAGTACCGTATGGCAACGTTGGATTGAATCAACTGATGCCAAGCTAAGAATAACTAAATTCAAGTAAAATGGTTTCCAAGGACAGGTAGTTAGCTTCAGCCTTTATTACTGAATAAAACCATTATATCAGTGTTATTGTTTGTTAAAAGCATAAGGTATTTTGTTCAGTTGTTCAAAATAAGTTCCATCTACTGTCCAGTAACACAAGTAGCCCACTGGCCTTTGGTTCTGCGTTTTTAAACTAATCTACTGTTCTTACTTATAATTTAACATTTTATTAAAGGGGTTTAGGGGTTCTTGCTTAAACTTGGGGGGAACTCTTGTTACTACTTTGTGTAGTAAAAATAAATAGTTATTTTTACAATACCTGCTTTGTTCATCAGTACATGACTATGGATGGGCCAATGTCTTCCGAAGTCCAGTTGAGTCAGACCGAGAGGTCTATCATTCCAGCCAGCCAGGGTGGGAAGAATAGTCCCAGGGTCCCCAGGATGCACACCACAATGAACATCCATAGAAAGATTCGGTCTATCACCATAGCCACGTACTTCCACTCCTGCTTTACCTACAAAATAACACAAATATTTATTTGTTGGTTTTTACGTCACAAAGTATCTGAAATCAGATTTTTTTTGTTTATACAATACATGTTTTCACCACTGAAAGGCAATTTGTCAAATCAGCATTGTGATCAGACTTCATTGAATGTGTCAGATTCATAGATGTGTGTATGAAATATAATTCCTATCCAAGCCTGATTAAGATTAGTCATGTATATTTGTCACTTGATATTTAAATAAATACTACATTCTACACCTGTAGCATAAAAATTAAATAGTGTATTAACTCGGGAGTGCTGTGTTTGTACTATCTGCAGTGGTCAAGACAGTGCAACCACAGGCCTTGTCAGTTTCAATGCATGTGTTCGTACTCGTGCTTACAGAGAAGTCGGTGTCCTCTGAACGGAGGTGGTCTGCAATGTACTGCACGCTCTCCATGGCCGTTCTCATGGTAGGGGAAAAGGAGAGAAGACACTGGTCCTTGGTCATGGCCTCGGCCAGGCCTGGATGGCGCTTACAGACATTTGGGCAACTCTGCTTCCTCTCCTTTGCCAGGGTTGGGCGCTGAGAGAGAGGCCACTGCTTGCCATTGGCTATGCAGGCCTCTTCGTGCTGGCTGCTGTACTGGATGCTTCGTGAGCGACAGCGCGCGGTGGTCTTGGGCCATTCACCCTCTTTCACCCCTAGGCTGTACTGGACGCTGAGGGAGCGTGCCTTGCGCCCGGGTGCTTTGCGCTTTTCTGTGGGTGGAAAGAGAGTATGGAGAGATGGGACAGCGGGCAAAGGGCCTGGCGGAGATGAGGGCCTGGCTGGTTCCTCCAGGAGCACTGAGCACTGGCTGCGGGATCTACCTGGGGGCTGTTGCTGGGGTTGCTCGGGGAGCAGGAAGCTCTCCTTGGGATGGCCCGGTTTCACGGAAATAGAGCGGGCCAGGATCTTGTGGGTGTCATGTGGTGGGGTGAGTGGGAGGCTGTCCTCAAGCTCAGCCTCCGCCATACCCCATAGGGTGGGGGCGCTGGCCCTCTTCTGCGTGGCCTCCGACAGCCTTCTGCCGATGCCCTTGACCACGTGGGGCCGCCGGATGAACAGAAATCCGGGCACAACCTCCAGGAAGACGCAGCGCACCCAGCGGGGCATGGTGTGGGTACGAGGCGACCGGTGGTGCACGTTGAGCACGAAGATGGTGATGACGATCGAGAGTGTGACGAAGATCATGGTGAAGAGGAGGTACTCGCCGATGAGCGGGATGACCAGTGAGGTGGACGGGATGATCTCGGTGATGAGCAGGAGGAAGACGGTGAGGGACAGCAGCACGGAGATGCATAGGGTGATCTTCTCCCCGCAGTCTGAGGGCAGGTAGAACACCAACACTGTCAGGCAGGAGATGAGCAGGCAGGGCACAATCAGATTGATGGTGTAGAACAGCGGTAGCCTCCGGATGATGAAGGAGTAGGTGATGTCGGAGTAGACCTCGCGGCAGCACTCATACTTCTTGATGTTGTATCTCCCCACGGCGTTCACCAGCACCCACTCCCCACTTTCCCAGTAGTCCACCTGGTCTACGCTGCCCGCCATGCTGACCAGGTCGATCTTGGCGCGGTCGTAGGTCCACGATCCGAACTTCATGGTGCAGTTCTGCTGGTCGAAGGGGAAGAACGTGACGTCGATGCTACAGGAGGACTTGTAGATGGCCGGAGGAACCCATCTGATGCGCCCGTCGTGGAACAGGTGGGCCTTGGTCAGATGGGTCACGGCAAAGTCGCCGTCTGCACTGGATACAAAAGTATTTTTTTAAATGCACGTTTGTTAGATCAAGATTTTGCCGAGGCTTGTGGGTAATTGTGGTGGGAAACACTAGGTCCCAAAAATCGAATAATCTACTTACTACAGCTTTATTCAACCAAGCAGGCAAAAAAGGAAACTATTGTCTTTCAAAACAATGATGTGGCCAAATGCACAAAGATTGCAGGACTCGCTAACAATTAGGTAAAATTGAAATATGTTGATTTTAAACAACATATTGATCTCTGTTTACTCTTCGACTCCATATCTCAGAAGTCACTGGTCTGATTTAGCCATCTGGCCTTTATCAAAAAAGGTTTGCTTTGCTTTGTTCGGTTGTACAGTTCTTTAGGTTTAAATGTGACTGAGACTTGCAAAAAATACACATTTAATATCTAACATATATGTTGATTATCAAATAATGGCTAGCTTAGTCCTGTTATATTTTTTGTGACAGGTAACAAGTGCCAGTCCTGTATTCAAGATGCTGTACATTGCAATGACATGATCTATAAACCTAAACTCAAGGTTTTTTATCTTTCTGCATCCATCTTTCTACATTGTCAGCAAGCTCACGGTTCATTGCAACATTACATACTTGTTGTAAAGAACTATGTCTGGTCTCCAGATTATCTGGGATGGGACACGGACTGAAGTGACATTCTCATAATCCTCAGGATTCCAACGGAGCTTGTAGTCATTCCATTCCTGGAGGAAATCGACAGAATGAACCTCAGTAGGACCAAATGACCCAACAAATATTATTAGGAATTGACGATCGGAAATCATTTCGATTTGACTCACATGTTTCACCCAGACATTAGTTGTCATCATTTGATTTTTCTCATCCTGTTTAAAAAAAAAAAAAAAAGAAATCATGCCGTAGATATAGCCTTAGTCCATGTGTATGTTCAATCGACATTGCCATCATTTTGCTCTTGAAAACTTGTGTTTTTGCTGAACATGCGACCAACTGAACATTTCATTGAAATGCTCTTGAATTATATTTGACCCTCAGGACAAAAAGTATAAAATGAAGAAATCCAAGTTTGACTAAATCCAGCCCATAGAATATACATTGATGAGGCCAAACTTTATGACCACCTGTCTAATATACCATTGGTCCCAGGAGTGATGTTGGGACGCAGAGGCAAGGACTCCTAGTCGGCCACTTTGTTTAGGTTGATGGCATTTTTACGTCCATATGAATGCGCAAAACCCAAGGTTTCCCAGAAGAACATTTTATAAATGTTCAGACCCAGTCGTCAACACGTTAACTACAAGAACCGATTGTTCGCTTACCATCAAATCTACCCAAGACCTTGACATTCACTCTTGTTAGGAGATCAATGTTATCCCCTTCACCTGTGTGTGGTCACAATGTTTTGGCTCATCAGTGTGTGCATTTTGTACTTTTGTACGCATCCACCTGGATCTACAAGGGTCTCGAGTGTGTTGCCTCCTCACCACGTCAATGAGCTGGGCGATGGACAGACCGAAGCGCACGTGCACCACATCGGAGATGTTGGCCACGGGCCGCGCCAGTCTGTTGTAACGGCTGAACAGCGTCTTCAGTAGCCGGCCCTCGGCCTGAGCTCGCACTCTGCTGTGACTACACACTGGAGGGAGAGAGGGACAGACACTCTGCTGTGACTACACACTGGAGGGAGAGAGGGGCAGACACTCTGCTGTGACTACACACTGGAGGGAGAGAGGGGCAGACACTCTGCTGTGACTACACACTGGAGGGAGAGAGGGACAGACACTCTGCTGTGACTACACACTGGAGGGAGAGAGGGACAGACACTGTGCTGTGACTACACACTGGAGGGAGAGAGGGACAGACACTCTGCTGTGAATACACACTGGAGGGGGAGAGAGACAGACACAGGGAATGGATGAATGAGTTGTGGCTAACCTCAAGTAATCAATTTTTCACCTCTTTATACTGGTTCCATTTATCGGATGTGTTGTAATGTGTCTGTTGCAAAGCCCAGGCAAGCTGGAGCTGTTGGCATCACTGCCATAATGTGGCCAACGATACGATCCGTAGAAGGGTTGGCCTCTAGGAGGATTGTGGATACCATTTGACTGTTAAACTCTGGGTATAATGTCTTTCAACTCTGACTAGAACGATAACCTCAATCTATCTAGGATTATTCGTCAGTGGTTGTTTAAAACGGACAGTTTTTCCTTCCGAAATGTTTTAAATACAATTGCAGAAAAAAACGAATATCTAAAGTTTGGAAAGCAAATGCCTGCTACGGAACTGTTATTGGTTGTTAAAATCAGGACCTATATTGTGTATACTTTAAGTTTATAAACCAGAAGCACACGCATGGTTTCTCCAAAGGTAACATAAATAAGATATAGAACACCATAAGACACCATCCGCTATCTCATTAGGATCATGCTCAGACGTTGGTGGGAGTTCATACAGGCACGTTGGGGCCATACACACTACTGAGTCACATTATAAATTCGGTGTAAGTTTGAATTTTGCCCTCGATCGTTTGGTGATTTTGGTTTCCATTGATTGTTGTTACCTCATTTTGTCATCAAAGAATTACACAATGTACAATAACGATTTTGATCTTCAATGTATTTCATTCATTGAGACCTGATTTTAGATTTTTTGGAGCAGTGTTTTATTGAGATTGCTTCCTCAAAACTATTTCCATGTCAAACGCACAAATTATGAATACTAACTGCACACTTCTACATTTTCATGACAGGTGTTACTTTCAACAAATACATTTTCTATGATTGTGTCACGGTCACCCCCAAATATATTTACAATGCCTTGACTCTCCTCTAAAGGGAAGAACAGAATGTAGCACAGGAGAATGTATGTCCC
This sequence comes from Novumbra hubbsi, assembly GCA_016801125.1. Lineage (NCBI taxonomy): Eukaryota > Metazoa > Chordata > Actinopteri > Esociformes > Umbridae > Novumbra > Novumbra hubbsi. Next base: position 23,768 of record JACXGK010000990.1, read on the forward strand.
AAGAGATATGAATAAAACGGTGGATGTTCATTATGAAGAAGGACATAATTGTAGCTGGATAACAGAAGGGTATTTCATGTATTCATTCAAAGCTTGTATTTTGTTAGCAGTTCTTACACCATTCACCACTGTTCGCAGATGCCCTCCAGTCTCCTACTGCTTAATATATTCATATAATTGTGATAACACTGAGGTTCAAATACAAAGCAGACCACCAATATTTGTCTCCAATGACCTGTAATACATTTTTGTAATATACTGTAGTTTAAACTATGCTTAATAATCTTGACATGAATGTGTGGTCATACAAATTAGGACATGATTTTGATGAGTTGATAGACATGCAAAGTAGTTATTGTGCATCACAATAATATGAGGCTAGACACAGTACACAGAAGAAAATGGCTTACCTTGAAGAGGAAAAATACAGAGAAAAACTCCTACAAAATGATAAGTCTTAAGTAAAAACATTTTCTTCACTGTAAACTCTTCCTTATACCCAGATTTGAAGACACTTCTTTTCTTCAGAACACTACATGTCTTGAACTTCTCTTAAAATGTTGTGCTTCACTTTGTCTCCAAACAAACATTTACACTTTCACCCTGTGTTAACTTCTCTCCTCAATGGCATTGTCATTTTACACTGTATGTTTTCTCCTTCGCGAGAAAGGATAATAAACAAGACATCGCCTTTTGTATGTCTATGTATTACTGTGATTCAACCAACAAATCAACATAAAATCCCTGACTGCAGGTTGCACACAAAAAACAGACTTCCATCCTGCCTGTCCATCAGCGTCAAAACACTGTTCTCCCTCTCCTTCTCACTCCTCTTTGGAAGGTGCTGCCTTTCACCCAAACACAAGCTAAGCACTGCCAGTCCCTGTTCTCCTTCCGCCTCTGACGTTCCACCCTGAGACACCTAGACCCGTTTTCCACGGTTCTGTGTGCTTCCCAATATACGCTTTGGATATTTTGACTTACATACATACATACACAATCATGTTGCAAAATATGGATTTTGTTTTTATTAGATGAAAACTACAGTAAATAAAGCTTGTGTTATTACTCAGCTAATGTATTTCCCAGTATAAAACTTAGAATTTAAATTAATAGCTTTGTCCACCCAAAACAGGGATATTGCATATATTCACATTTATGCATTTTATATTCACATTTATAAGCAGAAAGTCCACAGAGAGGGCATCAGAATAAAGAGAATTGTTTTTTAGTCCACCTCAGAGATGGGGAAGAGTTTCTCACAATGCCTTGTGCCCAAACCCCTACATCTTGTGCCCTAACACCTTCATCTTGTGACATTATTGCTGCATCTCAAGAGCGTGAAAACGTCCTTTCATTGACCTTGTGATCCTGAAGCTTGGGTTTGGATCATAAAATGTAACGTTTGCCCACACCTACATGCTACTTGGCAAACCTGTGGCATTATGTTCATTTGATAATAACGTGTTCTGAAGGAGTGAATAACAGCTGACTTGTGTTATTCTTAACTTCATCAAGATTTCACAAGGTATTACAAAACAAAGACATATCATAAATGCCTTGGTTTTATAATAGCTTGTGTACTCTTGATGAAGTTAGGAATTACAAAACAAAGACATATCATATATGCTTTGGTTTTATAATACCTTGTGTAATCTTGATGAAGTTAGGAATTACAAAACAAAGACATCATATATGCTATATATAACAAAACTCCAGAAATGCCCCCCCCCCCCATTTCTTTACGTCACCAAGCTGTCCATTCGGGCATATGTACACTACGGGAAGTCAAGCAGAAGAATGCCTGAGAGGTTTAGGAAACTAGAAAGCATTCCAGCCCATGGGATGACAGAATTAGCAGAGCAGAAACCGAAATATCGATGATTTTACTTGGCCGAGGCGTCAGGGGAGTGACAGAGGTGTGGGTTCCTTAGGACACGCTAGAGTGCTTTGCCTCTCAGCTGTTCCACTCAGCTGTGTGGAACAACAATATCAACTTCCATAGCTACGCAGATGATACACAAATATATATGGCTCTCTAACCATCGGACTATAGCTCAATAGACACATTGTGTCACTGCATAGAACAAGTAAATACCTGGATGAACCAAAATGTTCTACAATTCAACCAAGATAAAACTGAGATTATAGTATTTGGCAACACAAACAACAGAACAAGTATTACTAAAGAGCTTGATTCTCTGGTCCTAAAGACCAGGGACCAAGTGCGTAATCTTGGTGTTCTAATAGACTCTGACCTCACGTTCTCCATTCAAATCAAAATGGTCACCAAAACAGCTTTCTATCTACTTAAAAATATAGCTAGAATCAAGGGCATGCTGTCCGGCAAAGACCAAGAATTTATCTCTAGTAGAGTTGACTACTGTAATGGGCTTTTAACTGGACTTCACAAAAAGACTATAAAAAAGCTGCAGCTCATTCAAAATGCTGCAGCAAGAATGCTAACCGGGACCAAGAGAACAGAACACATTACTCCAGTCAGTTTTAGAATAGATTTTAAGGTGATGCTTTTAGTCTACAAATCACTGAATGGTTTAGGGCCTGAATACTTATCTGATATGTTTGAAGAATGACAACCAAGCAGGCCTTTAAGATCTATGAATTCAGGCCAGCTAGTAGAGCCCAGAGTCCAAACTAAACATGGCAAAGCGGCATTTAGTAGCTATGGAACAACTGGAACAAGCTACGAGAAGATCTTAGACATGCCCCAAACGTATCCATTTTTAAGTCCGGGTTTAAAAACACTCATGTTTTCACGTGCCTATGTCTGAGGGCTTGACCTCACAATGTGCCCTATAGCTTTAATAGATACTTTAAAAGCAACATGGAAACTGTCATGCCCTGGCTGCGAGCCCCTGGCCATTTCAGGGCAAGCCTATTAGTGAGGCCTCTAGCCCTCTCTATGCAGCTGTGGGCTCCCCAGTCAGAGCAGCTGCATTCAGTTGACTCTGATTGGGGAGCCTACTTAGGTTCGTTTTCCACCACACCCGGTGTGGTTTATTGTTTGTTTGCTTGCCTCAATAGCTCACGGTTTGGCTTTCATTTAATTCATTTGCAAGTGAATACACTACACGTTATTTGTACTTCGTTTTATGTTAGTTCAACCTTTCATTTTACGTTGCCGTTTCGTGTAGTTTGTACTTGTTTGTGTTTTTGGATTAAATCACCTTTTCTTTGTACTAAAATGTCTGCGTATGGTTCGCCTGCACAACACAGCCGTGACAGAAACCCTATACCAGACTTTTTCATTTTCATTACTTTTTTACAATCCTTCTTAATTTTCCTTTAAACTTTATCTCTATTTCTTTTTTATTTTAATCTGTACATGTTAAATTGATCCATGTCTGTTTTAATCAAATTGTTAAAATTGTATTTCTCTTTTAATGTCCTGTAAAGCACATTGAATTGCTTCTATGTATGAATTGTGCTATATAAATAAACTTGATTGATTGATTAATTAACATGTAACACATCAAAGAAATGTCCGGTCACTTCTGGCCAAACTGTTAAGAGTAAGCAAACCCAAGGGGGAGGGTAAAGATTGGTTTTCAGAAGACAGGAAAGCATTCAGCTCTTGGGATGTTGGAATTATCAGAGCAGAAACCCAAATATCAATGATCAATTGAGCCTCTGCCAAGACATCGGGGACGCGACTGAGTCTGTAGCTTCCAAGGACCCAGTAGAGTGCTCTGACTCTCAGCTGCTTCACTCGGCTCTCCTTGGTAGGGACACTTCATATGTGTTTGAGTTTGAGGAGTGTACTTGTAACACTACACAGCAGCCCTGACCATTGCAAAGTTATACTGTGGGTATGGGTTGTTTTCTGTCTTGTCTTGGCATTTGCGGTCCAACGCCACGTTTGACTCATCAGCAGGGGGGAAAACTGTACTCGAATATTGCTGTTCACCAAAGTGTTGTCTGAAAAACTTCAGTTGTGCATTTGTATATACATGCATGTGTTTAATGTGTACTGCATATTAATAGCAATGGCTTCTTCCTTCCCGGTCTCCCATGGAGGCCAAGCTGGTGTAGCCTAATATGTATATTTTCGAAATCATTTGAAGCATTTCCCAGTCAGCTGTTTTTTGGATAGGCGTCCTGGACAGTTTGTCAGTGGTCTGAACATTAATATAATCAAACATGGTCACTGCTCCAACAGCATTTTGGTGAGTAAAATACATTTTTTTTTTTTTCATGTTTATATAAAACTATTCGGTTGTATTTATTGGACATGGCCCTCATGGGATGAATAGCAATGTAGTGTTGAAAGTGAGATCAAATATTAATATATCCACATTTTATATCTTTTACAGGGAATGTAGATGCATGTATGCACATTACAGCACAACACAAAATTTAAGCTCACAGATGAAATACGCACCGAACATAACAAACTAACGAGGGCTGTGGCTGAATATAAACACCCTGGACATTTGGCATTTTGTCCTGGTTTGGGGCCTCTGGGTATCTCTATGTGTCTGGGGGTCACAGTCAGGATCTGGCAGAGGTGGTGCCTCTAAGCATCTCCCTGCTGCCAGTTTTGGATGTCCCCCATTAGAGGCAGCTGTACCTTGTTGCCTCTAATTGGGGATCCAATTATACCTTGTTTATGGTTACCTTGCGCCTTGGTTTGTGTTAGTTTGTGCTCAGGTCGTGATCTGCCTCTCCATTTGTGGTTTTCTGTTGGCTGAAAAATGAAAAGAAATGAAACAATGTGCTCTGCCCCTCGTGTCTTACCTACCCTTAACCATGACAGCCTTGAGCACCACCCACACTGGTGCCAAGTGTTCATAATCTTTGGAAGTTACGCTGGTGACCAAGTTCTTGTAACTGTTTGTAATCTAGAAAGTGTTGTGCGTGCATTTGCAATTAGCACACGGATATCGCTTTTTAGATGTGTGGTGGTGATCCAGACGTAAATAGTCCATATATGTGGACACTTCTGCCTGGTTCCTGCTAGCAGTGGTACGGAAATAGAGTCAGCTCTTAGTTCTCAAGAGTGGCCGAGGGCATTCAGAGCCGTTTGTACAATGAACCCTACTGGATAAAAGTATCTCCAGGCATGAGAGGCAAAAAGGTGTCCACAAGTGAATTCAACAAGCATTCAGTGGCCTCTCCTGGTTCAGCTCAGAAATTACATGTCCAGTATCAGTCAGCCAGCATAACATCTACAGTGGGGCAAAAACGTATTTAGTCAGCCACCAATAGTGCAGGTTCTCCCACTGAAAAAGATGAGAGAGGCCTGTAATTTTCATCACAGGTACAGGTACAGGTTGAGATAAACTTTTGTTATTGACCAAATACTTATTTTCCACCATAATTTGCAATTAAATTCATTAGAAATCCTACAATGTGATTTTCTGTATTTATTTTTCTCATTCTGTCTGTCATAGTTGAAGTGTACATATGATGAAAATTACAAGCCTCTCATCTTTTTCAATGGGAGAACTTGCACAATTGGTGGCTGACTAAATACTTTTTTGCCCCACTGTATGTGTTTCGAAAATATGTCTGGCTCTCAGTTTTGCTGACTCACCTATTATTGTCTTGTTTTTGGAACAAACCTCTGAGAGAATGTTTCACCGGCCAAGTCGTTTAAACTGTAATTTGAAAATAAATTCTGATTACTTACATAAAAATATGCACTTTGTTTAACCATTCACTCTGTACTGCATATACAATGTTTTCAACCATTCAATGTATACAGCTCTGGGGAAAACATTTCCAAAAAGTTTAAATTGATTTAAAATGTTCCTTTTCAACTTTTTTGGAAAGAAAAGAAATAGGTGCAGTAATCGTGTAAATTTTGCCCAAAGCTGAATACCTACACCACATTCAACACAGTATTCCAGCATTCTACACCCTCGACCAAATAGATCAATGCGTAAAAAACCCAACAACAAATTGATTAACAAAGTTTATTATACAGTTTCCATAAGTTAATGTATCTGAGTAAATTACAAGGTGATGCTACATCGTAAAACATAAATGCAGGGCATAATACCAGCAAGCATAGTTTTCCAGAAGAGAACTTCAGTAAAAAAAACAAGAACACATGAACAATCATGTTTGAAACCGTAGTGACCAATCATAGAGTCACAATTTTCATAATAGCTTTGGAACAGCATGCCACAAAATGTGACCGTAAAAGTATGACTTTCAACCAAACAAAGCCAAGCAAGTAGCAGGTAAAATCCATATAGGCTATGCTGTAAACATGTATGATAAGTGCCTTGAAAAAACAAAAAACATAAAGATGCACTGTTGGATTATAAGCACACCAAATTACTTACATTTTTCAGGCCACAATTTAAAACACGAAACAGGTGACATAACACACAATTGGACAGGGAAACGCTTTGGCTTGAGAGTACCACATTCACAACTGATTTAAATGATAAAAACACATTTTTAAATCTCCATAGTACATCTCTAAGGCTCCAAAGGATGAAGTGTCATGAAGTATTGCTCCTTCCGCAGTCCTCCGTACCCATCTGAAAACATGCTGTGAGCAAACAGTGATGAGTAATGGCTCAAGAGAGACAACATTCCAAAGAAATACATTCACCATAATATTTTGTGTTCAGATCTGCATAATTCAAATGTGACCTGTAACAAAACAGGTAAAACTAAACATATAAGACATCAGAGGCATTATATAAGAACACTCTTTGGAAAAGAAATGTAGAAATGTATGTAGAAAAAGAGAGCCTAGTAGCTTAGATGTAAATGTATGTGTACAAATGCAAAATAAATGACATTTTAGCCACACTTATAACTGATGAACATTCTTGTTTTTATCTTGCAGGAATTTGCTTTACCTGAAACCCCATAAATGTAATAGTTTTAATTCTTTCATACTATGCTCTGTAACTATCAAAAAATAACAAGGCCATTTCTGAAAAGTACATTTCTTGAATCCCTTAGCCTTTTGTATTCTTATTTTACCTCATGTGACAGTTTCAAGTTTTTGATGGTTTCTTTCTTTTACATTTGGGAATGATTTATAAAACATTGTTTTAAATTGAGAATGTATCGTTTACAATAACTCTTAAAAATGTATTTGTCTGAATATCTATATGGATAGGGAAAACTGCAGAATATGTTTTTTTTTATAAAACGAGGTGTTTACTAACTAAAATAATCATAATTATTAAACTAATGGTTGTACACATTTGTGCGTTTAAAAAGACAACAATAAAAAAATACACAATGAATGCATCTGTATATTTTGACCTCAAATATATGCATTAATGGACCGCAGTCCTTTTAAAGGATGTCTTTATGTTAAATGCCCCTATGTTGGCCTACTGTATGTTAAATGCCGAAACATGAAATGTTGAAACATGAAATATCAAAGCCTCTTCTATGTTCAGCACTGGGTAGTGAGTGAGGCTAGTTCATTTTATAGCATGCCTAAAAACATAGTTAAACTTATTCTATTCTTGAAATTATGTTATATGCCAATTAACATTTTATACACCAGCTTTTTAAGCATTCGTCTAATTATAACAGCAGTTAATTTAAGCCAGTGAATTGTGTTTGCTTCCAAGTTAGTGTCTTGTCATATATGCAGTTCATAAATATTTGTTAATATGAATAATTCTTAGGAAACCTGTCAAATCTGCCAGTATCTTTAGAAAATACAGCTTGCAAGATAGGCAACTTGCTTTCTTATGTCTTAACAAGTTTTTTTTACAGCAAATTATTACAATGTATACAAATACAATAATAATATAAAATCAATGAAATAATATTGACAGATTGTGCAAATATTTCTTATGAAAAGCAACTGTGTGGATATCACAAATGTAACTTTGTGGGTATATGATTGATTTACAGTGTGTACAATCACGAAGTTAGTAGTATGATGTTGATAGTATCAGAGTTTTTGCACATGTATGAAAAGAAACCTTAAAGGGATGTGGACAACAACTACTGCAAAATGCACGTGGAACATGTCAAATGTCCCTTCATCCCCTGTCAAATGTCATCTCACTCCCATATGATTTAGGGGAGATATAATGTCTCTTTAACCCTGTGTCCTCTGCTGTCCACTGTAAATAACATAGAAACATTTTAGATGCATTTTCACTTATGCCACATAGCAAAAATAATGCAATGAAAGAAGATAGATATTACCGGTTATTCATCAGCCGCCTCAGAGTTTGTGTACAAGACTGGCAATACATCTGCATTTTAAATCAAAAACAATCACTGGCAAACTTCATCTTGATTTGAGTGTCAACTCACTGCAACATGTGACGGAAGTTGCCTCGAACAATTCCAGGGTCTGACGACCATCATTTGTCGTGAAAGTCACGAAAGACCAGTTGGCGGATCCAGAAACACCGGTGGGCACTGCCTCACCTTCAGCATTACCGACCCTCAGCTCTGACCCCCCCCGAGGCAGAGGAAACGCCGCTCTGACCCCCCCCCCGAGGCAGAGGAAACGCAGCTCTGACCCCAGCCAAGGCAGAGGAAACGCCGCTCTGTTCATACAAGAGGTTTCCACGTTCACCTACTTAGTGCCTGACCACCCTCGGTCCCCATAGGGCCCGGGGGCGGTGTGTGGCGAGGGGGCGCAGAGGTCCGAGTCGGTGTCGGACTCGCCTTCCGCGATGTAAGGCCTTACCTTGGCGCAGCGCGCCGCGCCGCTGAAGTAGCTGTTGTTCAGGAAGTCCAGGTTCTCCTTCGACTGGGAGATGCTGAAGCCGCTAAAGGAGCGCTCCAGCTCCTCGTGGTCCACGGACGGGATGGAGATGGACGTGTCGCTGTCCGGCTTGCCCTCCCGCTCCCCCTCGCCGCTGTTGCGGTGGGACCCCCTGTGGCTGCCGCCGTGGCCGCCGGAGGAGCGCTCGTGGGCCGGCGGCGGAGGGATGCGCACCAGGGAGGACTCGCCCACCGGAGACGGCGAGTTGCCCCGGCTGCGCTGGTGGAACTCCGTGCCCGGGTGCTGTTGCCACGACGTGGAGGGTGGGCAGTGGGACCCCGGGCCGGAACAGGCTGGTGGCGGGTCGAAGTTCTTCTGCCCGGCGGTGCTGTTGGAGCGGATGATCTTGGTGATGGAGCCGCTCTTCTCCATGTGGTCCACAGGACTGTGGTAGGGTGGTGCTGGGTCGGGCTCCTTGGACCCAAAGTAGGCGTCCGTCTCCGACTGGGGGATTCCCATGCGCTGGATGTAGATGTTCACCAAGAAGTCCAACTTCCTTTCCATTGACATGACCTGCTCAGAAGGGACACTACAGTTTGATGGAAAGCTTGGGCCAAAAGGCATTTTGATGGAAACCTTGGGCTAAATAGTCAGGTCAACACAGGCAATAGTCAGGTCAACACAGATCAGGCCAATGCAGTGAATAGTCAATTCAACACAGCAAATAGTCAGATCAACACAGTAAATAGTCAGGTAACACAGTGAAGAATGTAAATAGTCAGGTAAGAACGTGAATAGTCAACTCAATGGATGACCGAGTGCTTCACCTGCTTCTCCACCTTTCCCAGACGGCCCATCATGCTCGGGTCCTCTTCAGTCCCTCCATCTGTAGTTCCTTTAGGACGGTCTTTGTCAGGGACTGGCGTACCTCGACCAACAATCTGGTCCACTCTGCCCATTACAAACACAAACAGTGTCTAGTATCAACGCAATGTGGTTTATGAGGACCTACTCAAAATTATCAGCGCAAAAAGAAAAGTATATATAGAAACCAATCAACGTAAAATCATAAAAGAAAAGATATAACCAAGAACTACATTCTTGCCAGAGGTAGAGAAGTGATGGTTTAGGTAGGTGAGCGCCCCCCACAATGGTCTAGCTCAGTGCCTGTCCAGGGCTGTGCACAGTGGGGGTTGGGCCATGCGTGTGATAGCGTAAACATTCTCTACATCAGGGAGATGGAGCAGGATGAGCAGGAGAAGGACCCAGGCCTTTCAGGGTTAGAGGCTTTCCACACGCTTCAGTTCAACCACTCATCATCGCCATCCACCTGCTCTTGGCAGTGCAACAACATGTTACTTTGCAGATTGTGTGGATATTAGTTATTGTTAGGGGGGTGACATATTGCCGTCTCTCAACCTGCCACGAATGGCTAAGCAGCAAGGGTCTTCAAAAAATCATGAAGGTGTCAGAGATGGTCTGTGTCATAGCGATGCCAAGCCTGTTGCCTAGCCTGTAAGGCAAGTTGTCGCCAAGACACATGGATTTTATGACAACATGACAAAATGAATTCTTTGCGCCTCACTGAGAAAGTTTCTTGCAAATATCGGACGAGCCACGGAGTGCCATGAATCTTTTAAAAACCAACTCTGATTTTCCACCAGTTTGAGAACAACGCAACTACTGAAATGGACAGCGTGAATCAAGTGGCATGCTTCAGAACACCTCATGCCAACATGCATCCAAAACCAGACAATGTACCAGATTATTTATAAGCGTCTTGTAGGTCATAGGCAAAAGATGAATTTACTGTTTTCGTATAGCTAAGCACTTAGTTGTCAATGCATTGCAGGCGACTAAAGCTCAACCCTTTTTTGCTCGGCCTCTTGCCTAGTTACCTAAGCTAAGTGAACTTCTCCTGTCCTACAACAACATTTGACATATTAAAGCCATTCAAAATCTTTTACACTTTTATATGTTATAATTCTTTTTCTAATTCTACAATGGCAGTCAGAGGACACCTAATGACACTCTGTGACTGACTGATATTTGGTTGTTTTTTTACTGGGTATAATCGCTGCTTGCATGAGCCTTTTGTCACTTTGATCAAGTCACTACGTCACTGCCCATTTTAGACTATGCTAGTCACATGCTGTCACATACAATAGGCCGAGACAAAAAAAAGGGTTTCTTGCTGCTTCCCAACAAAACTATTAAAGTACAAAGAGAGCAGCTCTTGGTGAGACAGATGCAGTCTGACGAGGCCTAACCTAGGAGAGTTTTTGGGTGAGTCTTTGGGTCCGTCAGACTTCTTATGGCGGGGAGTTGAGGGTCCCTGGGGACCGACAATCATATCTATCCTGGCGGAGTGAATAAAGAAAGACACCAGCACATTGCAGGGATGCATCACCACAGGGGAACATCAAATGACCCACAAGAACCAAGAGAGAGGACTCGGACAAACGTGAAAATATATTCCTTTACTAAAATAATCACCCACTCTAGCTGTATGGTGTGACTCAGAGGGGCGTTAATATGGGGAAAAGTAAGAAGAATATATTTACATATATGTGGAATGGTTTGTAAACTCACAACATTGATAGTACTTATTTGACGACATTTGCCCTGACATGAGCTTGACTGGTGAATGTGTTGGATGTGCCGTTTGTGTTATCCATGACAGACTGGCACAAACCGTTCTTGTGTAGTGTGTTTTGATTGTAAGTTCAGATGTAATAAACTCTGACCTTTGGGTGGAACAACATTCACCATGACGTCATACTTGCAATTGGGAATGGCTGGGTTCACTTGGTAAGAGCAATCTCACAGAAAATTTAGAATTTTGGTTTCCTAAAAACATTCCTTGATTTAAGAATACCCATCTACTGAAAATATGATTCATTAAGTTTCATTTGGTATATACAGACACACAAATGTTTTAGGTTTTTGGTTTGTGTTTTTGTGTTTTTAGGGCATATCTGGAAAAATATACACAAAAGGAAAACCAACAGAATTACAAAATTAGAGTGGAAACTCTACTTCATTTTTTTTATTCAAAATATAGTTTACCAAGCTACTGTAACAATTCCTTCACATGCTGGAAGAAGTAAAAAACAAAACTCAACTGAGGTTTTATAAAATATAGGTAAACTACAAGTTGAACTAGTTCACTATTCTCCAACGCTGACTGTAATTGCTGCAGTTGAGAAGCAACACGAAGTTGGATGGAGTGTGAACGCCTCACTACATAAAACAAACATCATGGACTGCAAAAACAAGAGAACCCAACGGGACGTGCAATGTAGGTAACAATCGATCGCTCTCATCCAGCGGTATACCAGGCGATTCAAAAGCAAGACAAAACACTGGTTTTGGCGAGAGAGGCTAAGAGCAGTACAGAAAGAATAAAACAGGGGTGTCTTGCCTGGACTGGAGGTTTTTGATGCGGGCCAGCATGTCCAAGTGACCGGCTGAATACTGCTCGATGACGTCCATCACATCATAAGGCCGCAGGCTCTCCTTGAACTTTCTCTTGGAGACCATGAATCTCATAATGCTTGGCCCGAAAGAGATAGAGAGAGATAGAGACAGAGAGAGACAGAGAGACAGATACATTTTACAAAGCATCTCAATGAAGAGTTGGGTCATCGTGAGCTTCTAGAACTGCTTTTATAGATTATATGTGTGTCTGGACCTCTAAAGGAGGGATGGAACACAATTCGTCCAATAGTTATTCCCTTATTTTGTGTTTTTCATGATGTTGGTAGTGAGCACAAACAGGACCGGCCACAATCTCCCATAGGTGTTCAATTAGCATGAGGTCATCATTTATGGTTCACATCATTTCCAGGTTCTTCAAAGCGTTCAGTGCCATCAGTGCCCCACTAAGGAACCCTCTTTAAAAGTCCCACAGATCCTTTCCTCTTGCCATCTTGATCCAGACGAGTGGTCAACTGGGCCCGCTCAGCATTTTTGGACACACCAACGATAGGATGTTAATTGCTTAATTGTATCATGCAGTACACCTGCATGGAAGAATATGCATTTATTCTGGTCCTTCATATTTTTTGTCTCCTGTCGGTTCAGAAATGGTTTCATTAGGTTTTGGCAGAATTAGAAAATGTCAAGGCAATGATTTAACCCTGGGTAAAAAGAAAAGTTTCAAACAGTTTCGGCCTTAAGAAGAATACAGATAAAGGAGAAAGGGATTGAGATCGACCCGACCCAGACATCACTTACCAAATGGCCCTGATGGTCACCTTGAGTCCGGGAGTT
>JACXGK010000990.1:36816-69446 GCA_016801125.1 Novumbra hubbsi
CCCCCCCCCCCCCCCCCCGCATTCATTCCCTATTCCGGGATGCAAGTCTGCATAGAACCAAGCGGAGGCGAGGCACGGCCATTAACTTGCACAGCTCAGGGTACATTGTGGGATTGGCTGCCTGGTCGAATCCAGGGTGGATTAATGGCAGTGTCAGTTCATCTCATTGGCCAATGCAGGAGAAGAGGGGTAGGGACTGGGGAAAAACAGGGAACAAGGCGATACCAGTTCAAGAGGTTAAGGTGTTCATTCTAATACTGTGGCCCAAAAATATGGAGGAAAAGTATGCTGAGGCAATCCAGGAGGCAATCCAGGAACCACGTCAATCTGAGGTTTTAGACACATCTATGCAGAGTTGTGTACAGAAAAAGTCGTTTTGGGGTCACTTAGAAATGTTCTTGTTTTTCATGAAAACACACATGAAACAAGATTAAATAGGAGCAAAAGCTAAATGAATAGGAAGCATTGACGTGGTTTGAAATACTCATGTTTCATTGAGATAATAAATGTGCCCCTAAAATGTGGCTTTCGTCAAAGAATCCTCCATCCTCCCTAAATAGTTCTTGCAAAGTTTGGAGTTGTGCTTTGGGTTATTGTTCTATTGTAGAAGGAAATTGGCTCCAATCAAGCGTAGGGTACGGCATGGCGTTTCAAAATGAAGTGATAGCCTTTCACTTTAATATCCCTCTTACCCAGTACAAGTGTCACAGACCATCACATTACTTCCACCATGCATTTGTCCTCTTGCTCGGTTGTGCACAGGGGCCTTACACTCGTCTTTCTATTTTGTTTGAAGTTCTGTGGAGGGAGTAGTACAACAATGTTGTATGAGATCTTCAGTTTCTTGACAATTTCTCTCATGGAATTGCCTTTTCTCAGAACATGAATAGATTGACGAGTATCAGAAGAAAGTTATTTGTTTCTGGCAATTTTTTACTTGTTATCAAACCCAGAATTGCTGATGCTCCAGATACTCAACTAGTCTAAAGAAAGACAACTTTATTGTTTCTTTAATCAGCACAATAGTTAGCCTTTTAAAATGAGCAAACACACCGTGCCATTGGAACTGACATAGGACGGATGGTCCTGACTGTCCATGATGACAATGGTCCTTTGTACAGCCAAGTTGATATTCCATTACAAAAAAGCTGTTTCCGGCTACAATATTCATTTAAAACATTAACAATGCCTACCCTGTATTTCTAATCCATGTGATGTTATGTTGATGTGCAAAAAAAGTGTTTTCTTTTCGAAAAACAAGGACATTTATAAGTGACCCAAACTTTTGAATGGTAGTGTAGGTTTTTCATTCATAAGGGGACTGTATAGAGCTATCTGGTAGTATACATGAACTGAGGAAATCCGGGACATACCAAGCAGTATAGCAGGACAGCTAACTCTGTGTGATCGACATCCCTGCAACTTTCTAAATGTTAATGTAAAAATTTAAAACAGTGTTTTGGTTAGGCCCGAATTACTACCAAGGCATACGGGATGGTGCCATCGGGGACCCGAAGATAGCATATGAAAGGGTAGAATCTGTTGCTCCATACATTTCAATCTTTTTCAGAGGGAATGTATGTGCATATAAAATGTCAGCATGTGTATCTGCAATATTACAATGTATATCTAGAATATTAGTATGTGTATCTACAATATTAGTTTGTGTATCTGGCATAATCATGTCTATGTGAACTAAGTGAAAAAATATTAAGCAGAAAAAAAAGATTATAATATTTTTGGGCCCCCAGTATTGACGTATCTAGTTTTTCACTCCACAGCCAAACACATTGTGCTCCTGATGCCAACCAAACTACAGAGCCATGAAACTGAAACACATCTTTTCCCTTTAAAGGGGATGGGGCATCACATGTCATTGTTCTGTAGTGCTTTTTTGGCCTTCTGTGGGTGTCGACCGCTAACTGCTGACTGTGAGATTGGAGGGCTTCCTTCATGCAGGTTAAAATGCAACAGCGGCAGCCATTTTGAGGTTGAGTGCACGGCTTTCCGGGCTGCTTGCTTGGAGTTGGAGTGGGCTGTCATGGAAACGATGGGGCCCGCCTGCTACAGAGCTCATGGAACGGGTCCAGTCAGGCATGCGTTCGACTGCTTCAACCACAGTCTACCACTAATCTGTATTCCTTCTGATCTAGTGGCCATCCTACTAGCAGACATTGGACGTTTTCTTACTGATCAACCCCTCAATTGCTGCAATGGGAGGTGGAGAGGAGAAGGAAGAGACAGTACGATAACGCTGGTTAAATACTGGGGGGAAGGGGGGGGGGCATAGTAGAAGGGACAAACAGAGGCTCATTAGGATTGAAAAGACAGTATGTCAAAAAACAAGAGTGTAGAGACGACATTCAGTTCAGTCAACGGGCATCTGGTGCATCACACTGTCTCTCTGAAGGTACAATGCAGGCCTGCGGGGGGCTTTTACATTCACATCAGCATCAGGAGGGGCTGCTAAGCCTGAATGTGATTGGGCACCACGTAAAATGTAATTAAGAGGCCACGTTTTCCTTGGAATTGTCTGAGGACGAAAAGGATTGCAGCAACAGGAAGACTGACACTGCACACAGACAGGAAGACCTCGCCTAAGGATGATAGGATTACAAAACATGATTTAATCTACTTGGTAGAGGAGACAATAAAAGCCCTTTTGCAATAGTTTCAGTTGCAAAAGCTTGGTAGTCTGTTAACAGTTGTGCATAAAGAAAAATAAAAAACCATGATTGCTTGACTGTAATTATGTTGCTGTATTGTACCTTCAGGTGAAGAATATACCTCTCAAATCCAATATCAGAACAGAAACGTACAAATATGGAGGCAAATTCATAAATATAATCAATTGCGGGTGGTGCATTCAAATGACATTATGCGTGTTTCAGCTGTTCAGTGTCTATTATTTTATGTTTTAACATCAGGACAACAAACTCTTTTAGGATCAGGAGAAAAGTCTGACTGAATGATACTTGAAATTAACTTTATACTATAGTTGCTATTGTCTTAAAAAGGCAGTGAACAATCAAATTGACGGATAGACATGAGAGGACTGCTTGTATAAAATAAAATGTTTTTATCTTTGATATCGCCAAAATAACTTTTAACTTATAAACAAATGATTATAAGAATCATACAAAACATGCTTTAATTAATAGAGAATATAAAAAATAATATATAAAAAAATAATTCCTACAAATGCCATATTCATGCATTGAAAGATCAACTAAAACCTCTATGAAGAATTCAAATGCTTAAAATACATGCACTCAGAGGCGCTAATAGTGCATAAAAAATATGCTAAAGATCGTTACCAATGTGCAGAGATGAGCAGTATTTCAATTAAGTGTATTTAAAATATGTATTTAAACACTCTTGAGTATTTTGTATTTTGTATTTCGCTAGATGGAATAATCAGATGTAATTAATAACAAAATACTGTGAGGGAATGTATCTTGTGTATTAAAAATACATAATCATGTATTTCATTTAATTTTCAAATAAATCACCAGGCTTAATATGACTACTGAATAAAGCCAATCATAGTTTCGGCTAGATGAAAGGAAATCACGTGACACATCCTGTTAAGTGCCGTGTGCTCGTTGTAAACTGTTTGTTTCCTCATGACCAGTGACCACTATTCCAAGAAAATAAGCTGATTTGGTGCTCGGTGCAAATTGCCTTAAGGTAAAGTATGTTGTAAAATACTTTTTCGGATATAGCTCACTGAATGTCATTAAAAAACAATTCGCTAATTGCTAAGTGTCCTCTAGAGCTTTTAAATTGACTGTACTTGATTGCTAGCTAGCAGGTCATACGCAGGTCATACGATCTTCGTTGTTTTCAGCGAAATAGATTGGGGAAAGCACTTCTCTTTTTCTAAAAGGCGACTTAAAGTTGTATCTTACTCTATTGTAATGGCACTCTTTATGATCTTGCCTTTCTTCTAATGATTGCTTGTAAACTTAGAGATCTAGGGAATAAGCCAACTCCACTGTTGCACATATTGTAAATCGCTCCACAAAAAGGCATTAGCCAAATTTCTAAAATAGTGTTACAGATCATTTTGTATGTATTTTTGTATTTTAAAATGACAAATTACTTGTAGTTTAATAAAATACATTTGCCAATATGTCAATACTGATGACACTCCACTATTGAATTTCCACATTATGATGAATGTGCAAGTACAAATATATCAAAACCCTACAATGTCATGCAGCAAGCAGTGACAATGCAGTGGACATTGCTATTGAGATGTACAATAAGCTATCAAGCTTACTCAGTCCAAATATTGGCCTCTGAAAAGCAGGGTTCCTGAGCAAGACCCAACTGATCCAATATCAGCATGAGGCTAAAGCCACAACCCTATAAAGCTGACAACTTATTTAGAATCAGACACGTAATTATTGGTGTTCTGTAGATTCCAAGCAAATTGCTCAGATTTAACAACCTGTGAGGATCTATTGAAGTGTTGAATTGTCAGTGAAAATATTTCCTCAAAAGATAGGAGTTTGCATAGCGTTTTACCCTTTTACAGGACAAATAGCGGTTTAAACACATGTAAAATATGCTATATCACAGAAAAATTAAGAGCTTTCATTTTTAATGGCAAATAACTTCCTGAACTGAATCCCTTAAATGATTAAACAATGCCTTGTTCAATAATTTTAAGAAAATTACCTTTTTTGACAGATCTTGATTTTTGGTGATCAGTAGAAACAATGTATGAAATAAATTTGGACAATTTGTAGGTGTTTTAGTCTGTTTCAAGTTAGGAAAGTCCTAGATACTTTTTTGTGATGCACAATAAATTCTTTGGGGGATGATTTGGATGTAAAACACGGAAAATGGCTGGGTACAAGCATGTCATTAGTATTCACAGTAGACAATAGAAAATCACAGACAAATAAAACATAATTCTATCAGAAAACATAAAAGTGATGCTATTTTCCAGCTACACATCAACATTATTCTATATTATTTATTTACCTCTATATGCCAAAATGTAACAAATAAAAGTAATTATTTTACAAAGATGAAGAGATGGTTTTCCATACAAAGATCAAACCTAGACCTGGATTTAAAGTAGGTTTATTTGTACAGGACAAAGTTTCTGTGTCTGGGAAACCAGCCCAAAAAGCATAACAAACCAAAAACAAATCATGACAGCCTATCTGCATGTTAATGAAACCCCATTAGTATTGCTTATGACAGCATAGCTGCATGTTAATGAAACCCCTTGTGCACCGCGTATGACAGCATATCTGCATGTTAATGAAACCCCCTATGTACTGCTTATGACAGCATAGCTGCATGTTAATGAAACCCCCTATGTACTGCTGATCGATGTGTTGATCGAGGATGTTGCAACAACATTCCCGGTTTGCCTGACCTGGTGAACTCTTCTGTTTGAATTCTTCATCCTGCATCTCAATCAGCACTTTAGCACAGCGTCAAAAACAGAGAAAACGAAAAACAAAAAAAGGAATCGATGAGAATTGCGTTTTGTCAAATCGAGCATTAAATGCATGTTTGTTCCTTCAATGTACAGAGAACAAACTGCCAGGAGCAATGCATGCATGAACACAAACACAGAACTACCTCAGTTAGGGCAAACATATGCTGTGATGCAGTTATGCTCACAATCAATACCTATGATTACAGTAATAGTCAGGAACAGTTCAACATTTTGATGTTTTAATATTGAAATGCGAACGAAGGTTGTCGCAGTTCCAATTCCAAAACTATACTGCAAAGAGGATTTTAGGACAGATTAGGAGTGCAACAGATTACACTTATCATACTCATGAGTTAGGACAGGTTAGGAGTGCAACAGATTACACTGATCATACTCATGAGTTAGGACAGGTTAGGAGTGCAACAGATTACACTGATCATACTCATAAGTTTAACATGAGACTGTTTCTTTGAGCTACATAGAGGACATAATGCTTCAAGGCTTCGCTATATCTCACCATGTTCATGGAGCTAAATCATTTCTGAAACATAATAAGAATGGTAATTCCTAACTTCTACAACTTTACGTATGATAACTACACTCCAGGAAGTGTTATCATACCTTAGGTTTGTTTCAAATAATAGAGAAGCAAAAGCTCAGGGGCAGATTCTGTGTAGAACCTAATACAAGGCTGTGTGAATGCACACAACGCCATGAAACAAACTCATCTCAGCAACAATGCGGATGAAAGCACAACAGGTGAAGCCACAAAGAATTACACCGAACTTGAGATATGTAGAACCACAGTGAACCACCCTGAATGTAATACATCTAGAACCACGGTGAACCACTCTGAACGTAATACATCTAGAACTATGGTGAACCACTCTGAACGTAAAACATCTAGAACTATGGTGAACCACTCTGAACGTAATACATCTAGAACTATGGTGAACCACTCTGAACGTAATACATCTAGAACTATGGTAAACCACTCTGAACGTAATACATCTAGAACCACGGTGACCCACCCTGAACGTAAAACATCTAGAACTATGGTGAACCACTCTGAACGTAATACATCTAGAACTATGGTAAACCACTCTGAACGTAATACATCTAGAACCACGGTGACCCACCCTGATCGTGATACATCTAGAACCATGATGAACCCCCCTGAACGTGATACATCTAGAACCATGGTGAACGACTCTGAACGTAATACATCTAGAACCACGATGACCCACCCTGAACGTGATACATCTAGAACCATGATGACCCACCTTGAACGTGATACAGCTACAACCACAGTGACCCACCCTGAACGTGATACATCTAGACCCACAGAAAAACACCCTGAACGTGATGCATCTAGAACCACGAAGAACCACCCTGAATGTGATACATCTAGAACCACGGTGAATCACCCTGAACGTGATACATCTAGAACAATGGAGAACCACCCTGAACGTGATACATTTAGAACTACAGAGAACCACCTTGAATGTGATACATCTAGAACCACAGAGAACCACCCTGAACGTGAAACATCTAGAACCACAGTGAACCACTCTGAACATGATACATCTAGAACCACAGAGAACCACCCTGATACGCCTACCTTCCGAGTTTTGTCGTGAGGCGGCCCCCTTGATACGGAAGGCTTGGCGAGCCCGGCTCCGTTCTCCGAAGCTCCAGCTCTTGGGCACTTTGCTGGGGCTGTCTTCATTGCTGTTGTCCCCGCTGGGAGACCGGCGGACGGTTTGGCCCTGAGCCTGACCTCCCGGACCCTGGCTCTGACCTCCTTGTCCACTAGGACCCTGGGGGGAGCCTTTGCCTTTGGCGCCTGAACTCCGTGGACTGGAGAACACACGCTCCTTCAGGCTGACCTTCTGACTGGAAAGGGTCAGACAATAACAGATGTGGAGAGAAGACACAGTTTGTCCTATGATTACAACCCAAGCAATACAGTCTGCTTTTTCCGTTGACCTAAAACAAATACATAGAGTTTTGAGTTGGGCAGGGCAGGGTTAGCTTTTGTCACCCTGGTGTTGAGATGGAATGGGCAGGTATTGTTTGGTCATCCGGGTATTGAGGTGGAATGGGCAGGTATGGTTTGGTCATCCGGGTATTGAGGTGGAATGGGCAGGTATTGTTTGGTCATCCGGGTGTTGAGATGGAATGGGCAGGTATTGTTTGGTCATCTGGGTATTGAGGTGGAATGGGCAGGTATTGTTTGGTCATCCGGGTATTGAGGTGGAATGGGCAGGTATTGTTTGGTAGTTTTTAAATATTGTCTTGATACTGACCTTGGTGAGGGCTCTGGTGGGGGTTCTTTTCTGTAGATTCAGGAAACCCAAAATCAGACATTTAAACATATCAGTATTGACGCTATTGTGAGCTATATTTTTTCCAAATGTTTTACAATGTTATAAAGACAAATGTTAATAGGTGAGGAGTTCAGAGATCCTTCCCGACCTGAATGATAATCCTGACTTGCTCTTCAGATTCCTCAGCAGATCCAGCTGGTTCAGCGGAGGTATCAGTCTACTTAAAAGTGAAAGTTGTACGGGTGTTAAAGGGAAGAAGAAACAGAAGGCCCCAGAGCAGCTATAATACATTTGCAATTTTTAGGGTATAAGTGGGCTGTTCTCTGAGTTATTCAGTGTGCCTGCCACTTCTAACCTAGAGTACGAGTTGTGGGGATGTGTTTTCAAATATTCAAATTATCCAAATCTATTTTGACTGCTCATAAGACGATTATAACCCCTAATTTAGTATGTAATCAATACCTGTACAACTTAGCCCTAATTTAGTATGTAATCAATACCTGTACAACTTAGCCCTAATTTAGTATGTAATCAATACCTGTACAACTGAGCCCTGATTTAGTATGTAATCAATACCTGTACAACTGAGCTCTGATTTAGTATATAATCAATACTTTAGTATATAATCAATACCTGTACAACTAAGCCCTCGTTTAGTATATATTTAATACTTTAGTATATAATAAAGAATTTAGTATATAGTCAATACCTGTACACCTGAGCTCTGATTTAGTATGTAATGAATACCTGAACAACTGAGCCCTGATTTTGTATAAAATCAATACTTTAGTATATAATCAATACCTGTACATCGGCACAGATACAGTGCGCTCATAGTAATCCCACGTCGACTCCAAGTCTGGACGGGTGAGATTGGTGGCATAAAAGCGCCACGCAGCCTGATGGGGGGGAGAAAAAAGGGGGAGATGGAAAGAGAGGAATTAAATGAAAAGAGAGTTTTAAAAGAAAGAGAGGAATAGAGAGATGGAGAGAGAGACAGAAGTAAAAAGAAAGAGACAAATGGGGATATTTTGGGGAGAATTTTCTAGAAGACGTCGGCTTTGACACGTTACTTAGCGTCCCCGGCAGAGCAGCACACACTTCGAAATCTACCACAGAGCTCCTGTTGTAGTTGTTTCCCTCTGAGGTGGCGGTGTTTACACATCACTGTCTTGTGTTTGGCATCGGGACTTTGCCATGGCTGACATGTGAAAATCAAGCCGGCCAACATGCATTCTGGTCGTCGACTGAAATGGTGTGAGCGACATGGAACTTACTGCCACATAAACAGACGAGCACGCTGAGAGACTGACTGAGCGTTGCTCCGGCAACAGCAAGACGGAATACCCGTATATAACATTATTCACGCATGACAAAGTGTCTTAACAATATTCTAGCGGATGTTCTGTCTGTGGAATTTACATATCTGACTGGAAATGTTGCAAATGCTTGTTTTTGTGGTGGGTGTGTGGCTAACTTGGCTAATTTACCTGAATGAGTCCTGCTGCAGGGTTCCGCCGCTTCTCAAAATGCTTTTGCCGGTGTTGCTCCTGGACCTTCAAGGCAAAGCCAGAGCCCAGGATACCCTAAGAGATCCGAGGGGGAAACAAACCATTAGTCAAAACAACTCTTAAAAAACATTATTGATTCACTTGTATTAATAGCTTTAACTTTGGCTATCAAATTGCAGTTTCTTCAGAAGCACTCGGTTCCCTCTGCTTTAGTGCTCAAAAGACGTTACGTGAGTAATTTCGGCACAAATAAATAGCCATTGACTTACCGCTGGAAGCGCAAAAAAGGACACTCCAATCAAGGTAAAGGTTGCAGCGAGGAGACGTCCATTCCACGTTATGGGGAACTTATCGCCGTACCCAATGGTGGTCAGGGTGATCTGAGAGAGGAAATGGCAGACATCTTGAATAGCACCTTTCATCATAATATCCATAACGCAATTTTCAAAAGCTCAGTTTCTTGTTAATTCCAATGACTTGGCTCTGGCATTTTAAGTCCCACAGTTAGATTCTGATGTTAAAGTACAGTGGCTTAGGATGGCGAGGCCTTCTAAGCCACGACTTCACCGTGAAGCTCTGTCATCGTGGGAAAGGCATTCATGTTGATTGTGGTGTAAAAAACTGTGCCAGAGGCAAATTGTCTCAGTGTCATTTGGTATGGATGCGTAGAACAAACCACTATGGAGAAGAATGCACAGTGCATCAGTGTACAAACAAAAATGTCTGCTTACAATGATAACAAGCAACATGGCTTGCTGACATATGCATCATGAGACATGTCTTGCCATGGAGAAAAGACCGAATTGTGAATGACTAACAATTGGCAGCGGAGAAGAAATGTAAAAGAGCTGGACATTTTATATATACCTATACAGATAGGTGTCACCAACAAACACAGACCAGATCCTCTCACATAGCTTTATGACCCAAACATTCCTTTTCTCTCTTGACGCAACAACAGAGTTGGACTTGTAAGACAGTGTATGTTCAATTAATACATCCAATTGTTAATATTACCACAACAAAACCACTCATGTTGTGGCGAAAAGCCGCAAAACTCACATTAACCCAGCTAATTGTTTTCTGGGGATGGAGACATTCTACTTGCTAACCACAGTGGTGTGTGGGGACATGCATCATCTCATTAGCGAATGGGCGGTTGGGAGGATGAGTGGAGCCAAGCGGCGAGCGTCGTACCAGACCCCACCACAGCGCGTCGGCATACGTGGCAAACTGCTCGTTGTCTTCCTTCTCGGCCAGGTAGACCAGGAAGGAGGCCAGGATGAGGCAGAGGAAACCAATGTACCATGCCGTGATCAGCTCCTGCAAAGGGTCAGGGGTCAGGAAGGAATGTTAGTGACAAAGGCACTAAAATGTTACAAAATCCAAGATATTACCTTTGCTTTATCAAATGAATTGACGCCAAGTATTTGCACATTCATGTTTAAACCGCAGTAAAGTCAATAGCCCCAGAGCATGAGTCTAGTCACCCTGGTCCTGTAGCAAGAAGCCGTAAACAAACACCCATGCGACAGGAGGCTAGGTTACATCATAGCGCTTTAACAAAAAAATGTATTGGCGTTTTAATGGCTGCAGTGCGAGAAGTATAAAACCAAATTATGTAAATATGCCTGTATATTGTTAGAAAAAACATCAGCAACACAAAACGCCACTCAAATACACAACGTACATGCTGTCATGAGCAGCAAACAGTAGAAGTCCACTGATGAATCAATAGATTCACCCTGATGTAATGGGTCTAACCTACAAAAAAAACTCACAGAGGGACCATTGCAGCTTAGGAAAAACCCAGAGGAACAAGGTTTAGGAGAGTACAGACGCTTTGGGGAACTTCACGAGGCTGACGTCAATTCTCCAGTACTGCGAAGCACAACCATTGCCCAAGGATGACTCAGCAGCGCTAAAGAGGGCCTAGCTGAAACACGGCAGTTTACCAAGGAAGATGCAAAATAAAAGCCTTCCGTATTTCACCGCAGGAAAAGAAAAAATGTCTATCCAACAAATTGTTGTCCCCTTTAAATCTGTCATCCTAGCCGGATAATACGAGACCCAGTTCAAGGAGCCTCAGGTTTGATTTGCCAGCGAGACTGGCTGGCACAGCAGGGGGCACAGGGCAAACTGCGTGGTGGGCTATTCTGAGAGGCGGGCACCTTGACACCCGCTTGTCTTCACAGGGGATGGGTGGACCCAGGCTCCTCCTCCAAGTAGAATGAGAGAGAGGAAATAGGAAGGGGGGAGTGGATGTAGAGGGCAGAAAGGTCACATTGATGAACATGGAATGAACCTGAAAGCTGTCTGGGAGGGTGCAGCAGCATTACATCACACGACGGACTAGCAGACAATGCCAGATTCCAGTACTTGTCCTATTTCAGGGTCGGCAGAATCGGCACACCTTCACACCTTAAAGATCATGTTTGGATGCACTGGGTGTCTTCAGGAGAGAGGCTGACTGATCCGTGGAGTCACAATACATTTCTGAACGCTCCTTCTAGTGACCAATTCCGCGCAACGTCTCCTCAACAGGAACCAGTGATGATTTGGTCTGAAGAGCATTCGAAGGCAAATAATTACCAGGTAAACCATTTATCGTCCTTTTGATGTCAGCAAAGTGTTTCCCATAACATAGCTAGCTAGTTTATATTGAGGGCAGTCCACCAAAATTGTAAAATTTTTTATTTTTTATTATTTACTTTAGCAATGTCTTTATTATTCCAAGGCCAGCATCTATGGAAGGCAATTGACCATGACAACGACAAACCAGAGTGACAGAGAGGCAGTCCATTACCCTTGTTATGTAATATTTTGTATTTAGGTTTTGTAAAGACAGATGTTATATTTTACCAAACAAAATGTTAATCACACCATTTTGACAATGACTGTCGACCAAATTCACAATTTGAAGGATCCAGTGGCCACTCATTCATAACTAACGAAGGTTCACAGAGAAACCTCCGCTGTTTGTGATCCGTAGAAATCATTTTGCGGCAAGTGATGGTTTGTTAAAGAGTGAAAACTGCTGATAGTGTCCAAACAACTCAGAATTAGTTCCAAAGCTGTGTCATGTGGATTTCTGTACCGTGCTCGTCAGGACATGAGGTGTAAGAACGCCTGAGTTGTTAATTCATGGATTTTGTTCTGTGTCAAAATGTCAAATACAGTGTTCATAAACTCTGACTAAGTTCTTGCCTTCAAAGCAAAACAACCCTTAACTCATATTTGCTAAATAGCTATGAGGAAAACACACACTCATACTTTGCCCCGCGGCTACTCTATGCGTAATGTTACGTTCCCAGAAGGTGTTGCTTTAGAGATGGTTCTTTGAATTGCCTGCCAATAAATGTGGTTAGCAAGAGGGAACAATGATGTGTTACACAGCAGGGAGTTTGGTCGATAACGTTGACTTGACTGTGAAGGCTCAAGTCCTGGTGTTTGATTTATAAAAACGCTCTGCAATACGGTCAAGGATGCAGATAGTGATGACGAGGTACAGGCTTCAGATCAATCAACACACACACCCCAAGCCCAATGATTACCTTGCTGTGAGCGTAGACGACAGACCCCAGAAGTTTCCACGTGCCCCCACGGCGGTCCATCCGGATCATGCGCAGGATCTGCAGGAACCTCAAGCTCCGGATGGCCGATGTAGCAAATACATTCCCCTGGGTTCCAGCCGCCAGTACGGAGATGGACGCGATCAAGACCATCACGTCTGGAGACGGAGGGACATGCAAATGAGAATGCAAAGGAATCGTCCAGGGACCGCAGTGTATTATTACGGATGTTTTCTGAGTTAAAGGAGATAAAGAACAACCAACATTAAGATGACGGACGATAACACGACCGACTCAATTCAAGCCCGCGAGATAATTGACCGGATGAAAAGACCAGGTAAATGTTTGGCATCCTCCAACAACTGCAGACCACAACCGCCCATTTCGTGCCAGCAGCATCGCCACAAACCAGTTGCTGTCCCAGAGGGTGAAGGGAAGAAGTGCATGCAGGCGCATGACCCAAACTAATCGGTACTTTACGAACGACCCATCGGCCCATGGAATTAATTTCACTTTTTCACGATGTATTTATTATCATGATTGATTTATCTATTCAATGCATTTGTATCTCACGGACCAGGCAGGCAAATGGGACCAGAGGGGAAGACAGGCAACTCACCGATCACACAGAAGGGCTTGCGGGCAAATTTCAGACGCCCCCTCCATCCTCTGTACCTGCAGCAGCATCCAGCAGCCCATATCCTCACTGTGTACTCCACCCCAAAAACCACGATGGTCACTATTTCCTGTTCAGGGACAGAGGCTTCCTGTTACAGCACGGCACTGCTGGGGTCTCGGTAACCCAGTAAATACATATGGCTGTTATTACATACAGTTTGGTGAAGATAATAGCAATTCTTTTGAAAGTTTGGTACCAACAAACAGGATAGTAACCCACTGATTGTAATCTGTGTAGATGAACCATGTAATGTACACAGCTATACACTTGAGGTAAACAATTAAGAATAACTTCATACAGGTGACATAATGGAAGCTAATGGACGCCTTGTTTCTCCACAGTAAGTGTTACTAAAACCATGTGCCTACCAGAATATACAAGGCATCTTCTGAGCTCTTCTCATACTCCTTAATGGTGGAGAACACTGAGAGAACCAGGCAGGAGAACACCAGCAGAAAACTGTGGACGACAAAAATAAGAGAAGGCACGTTTTAAGATGAATCTGTACCACGTGCTGTCTGATCAATATACACGTCTTGTCCATTGAAGACCACCATCGAGTCACCCTGGTGTAGCTACCACCAGAAGGTCAGTTATTCTGCAAGTGAAACCAATTTCACACATACACACGGTCTGCTGGGTTTTCAGTGGCTCCTTCACAAATTAAATGGATTCATCTGGAATGGATGAGTTTCATACTCCCCCTGCCAACAAGGATAAATTAGCTTTTTGCGTGAGATGCAGGCAATTAGCCTGACAATGACTAGTTAGGGACCCAAGAGGTTTCCAGGGCTGGAGCCTGCACGAGTGCTGGGGAAATGAGAACTTATGTTACTGTTTGTTTGCACTAGTTAAGAGGGCTTCAACACTTTGTAGTACAGAAGGGATGGGCAGTTCAAGGGTGGATAGAGAGTGAGATGAGGACATTTGATAACAGGAAATTAGACAACACAGGAAAAGTCAATGATAAAAAAAATAGTGACGTAGAGAAAACAGAATCTTGGTATTCAGCAACTAAACCAAGTAATTGTGTTTTCTTTCGACCTGTAAGTGATTTCCGGGCTTATGTTTATAAAACCGCTTTGAGTTCTGCACTCTTAACGGAGAACTTCCAAAAGTATTCGAGAGAGCGTTTTGTCTAGTGCTTAAAAGCGCCAAGCACCTTCAATCTGTTAATCCAACATTATCTGTTGCCCTGTCACATTAGGCATTTCCTGGCCAGCATTATGCATTTCCGCATTCACATGAGCCTCTGCCACTGAACAAGTCTCCCAATGACGGAAGAATGTCATTCCTCAAGGGTGTAGGGGGATCATTAGACCCCCCAGAGGACCCTTCCAGCAAACCGTCATGAGACAATTAGAAGGCTCTGTGTCTTAATAGTAGAATGCATGCAAAGGGATTCCCAGTACGTATTAACATGTTTTGCTGTGAGGTTAGGAATCTTTTTTAAACAAATGGCAGTGGATTTCTGTACTGAATATAAAGAGAAATATACATTTCCATCCGCCTTTCAGCCTCCCAACCCAACCCAGTGAGACTAAGGAGCATGTAAACTGTTTAGGCGTCTGGGTAACCTCTACCAACCACTGTGTGCTGACGCTGTACTTGGTGGTTGTTGTTGCTTTACATTATTTTACTAGGTAAACATGCCAATAACACATTCAAAGCAACTACGCCTGAGCCTGGACAGAAGGAATGGGTCATATACCTTGTCGACTTGACGATGAGAACGGGCAACGTTTCTTTAATGTCAAAACACAGTTTCGTGCTTCCGTTTGCCCACCCTTTATTTAAATGGACAAACATGATACTTGATTGGATGGTGGGCCGGTCCATCATGGCCTGCCCGCATCCTACTAACACTCATCAAAAGAATCATAATAATATTTTCCTTGCCTGCATCTGCTTCTCTGCTGGTGCAGATGTGTACATGTTTCTTGTGATGACGTGGTCATTGTATTCTGTCGTCACAATCTGTCACCGCAGTGTAAGAGTGTTTGGATAAGACCACCTTTCAGCGTTGTACCCTGACCCGGCTCGTCACCGGTCCCACTCCCCCCTCTAGTGGCCTTGTGCCGAACACCAAGCACCAAGTCACCAAGCACCCAGTCACCAATCACAAGCCAAGTACACACACCTGGTCCCCATCACTCTCATCAGCACCCCTATTTAAGTTCCTGTGTTCCACCTCCACCTTGCCAGTTCAAACTACGCTACACGCCATGTTTTTGGCTCCTGTTTATCCGCAGCCTATTTTTGCATTACACCTTTGCATACTCTATGCTAGTCATATCCGCGCCATTACACTGTCTGATTAATTCAGAAAATAATGTATTGTTCAAGGACAAACAAGTGACTCGAACACATCAATGTGTGGCGCTGAACGTCTCCAACCAAAGGACACGGATACCTGCGTGTCACCAAGACAGTGTCCGTGTCCCAGACAGCACACAGTACCGCATAAGGGTTGGGTCAAAAGTAGTGCACTATATGGGGAACAGGTTACAATTTGGAAGGCATCCATAACGAGGGCCTCCACTCATGAAGTTTGCATGGCTGTGTGGTTAAATCTGTCTGTTACGAAGATGACAAGGTCTCAACACGCTGAGCTTTGCACCACTGAATCACTGGGTGACGTGTCATGGATGACTATACAAAAGCCTGCACCCTCTTAAACTACGCCCTTGGCAAGCACCCTGGTTTCTCTCTTTGTTTCTTCCTACAGTCGCCACCTGGCATGGATGTCTTCCTAGCCAATATCCTGCTGCAGCTGCAATGCCCCTTTGGGGTTTGTGTGGATCGGAGAAATACAGTGTGGAAACAGGTGATTAATAAAGAGATGATCTGTGACTAGCATGCATGAACCTTAGAGTGTCTTCTGAATGACCACACAGCCTGTCGATGAAGACACTTGGGTTTAAGACACACAAGGGGAGCTGCATTGAGGAAAAGCTGACACGGAAATGATCTGGTCATATATAATGTAATACCACGGTTAGGTTTACAGGATTCATTCCGGTCTGGGTCATATAAGATCCAATATCGAGCATCTAGGAACATGGAGATGGTGGCACACACTGTATAACGCCAGAGAAGAGATATCACCTAACTTAAGCACATTGATTATGAAACAAAGACGTGGTTCAATATGTCGCCCTGAGGACAAAGACCATTGGACCCTGGAAATGTCGTCAACTTACTTGATTGAAGAGATTTGGGGACCCCAAAGGTGCTCCCTTTGTTCGGTGATGTATTCATTAGTGCACATTACATCGGTATGGTTTAAAACAGAAACCAAATACAAAGAATTCTTATTTGTGAGTATTTTTTCTCTTCCAATACACCAACCTACCCTCCTGTAAAAGCAACATCACCCCATTTATTGACCCATCCCAAAGACAGCACCCTTCCCTTGAGATTACTTAGGGGTAGTGGGGTCCCCTCAGACCCAAGGAAAGAGCACCTCTTTCTGAAGTGCCCTCTTTTACGCTGGCCCCCTACTCTTCAGAAGAATGACCAACGGGGGTTCCATTGACGGGGCCTTTTCATCCTGTTTTTCACATGTCTGCCTCAAGGTTTCGGTCATGGGTCTTCGTTCCTCCATTTCCCTCTTCCCCCGTGCTTCCATGTCGTCTTCCAGTCATCATCCACCTCCTTCGTTTGTTCTCCCTCCCTGCATCCCCCTCCTTCCCCAGCGCTAACCAGGCTCCCAGCATTGATAAACGCTCGCTTCCGAGGGCGTTGTCCGAGGGCCCTGCCACTGGGAGGTGCGTTGCCGCGTGCTGAGACAGACGCTGCCAGACAGGCCAGAAGAAAAACAGCCCACTCAGCAACAGCAGCCGGCCCGGCAGGGAGTGCGGGGATCAGGTGCCTGTGGGAGAAAACCTGGCCGGTCTCAGCCCTGCACCAAGGCCTCCCAGCAAGCCCGGAGAAGAGGGAGGTGGCGTGGGCAATGTGGGGAGAGAGAACAGTTTTTAAAAAGACAGTGAAAGAGAGATTAGGAGAGAGAGAGGATACACTCCAAACCAGACTCAGCAGTGCTCCAGTTCTCATCCTCAGGCCAGTAGCTAAGGGGACCTTAAACAACATTCCACAAAACACACAAATATACCAGACTGGAGAATACCCGAAGAATAACCACTTCTGAGGGCCGCCCTGCGGTAATAGTCGCCGTTGTGCGCGTTCGTCCGTTGAAAATGCAAGAGTTCATATGTTTGCGCGTATAGGCTTGTTGGTTTTGAGACATCCACACGCAGTCGCTACAGACACCAATTTCATTCCATACGTCTCTGGAGTTCAGTGGACAAACTGGTAAAGCATAAATCAGTAGCTGCAGCTGTAGCCCCACCTCCCTGATGCACTCTGCCATTCACAGGAGCAGTCCAGCAGGGAATACAAGCACGCCCTCACGTCCTGGCACAGCCTCTCAAGTGGAAGTCGCTGACTGGATTTGAGTAGACAGAGCTAATTGGTGCCACCGCCAACATTTCTGTCGAGTGATTCTGTTCAAACTGGCTTAAAATGGAGGCCAGAGCGAGCGGTTGGATAGGCTTAAGGCTCCGATGTTGGTATATAAGTTAAATGAATAACGTGTCAAAGAACTGTGTCCTTCGAAGATCGGCGACACACGTGGGTAGAATTCAAGAATTCAAGAAAATTTGTTTTGACACAGGTTATAAAATGAGGTGAAGTATCAAAATGCATTTGTCACAGTACTAGACAGTTGACATGGGTTGATGCAATCTGGCATTTGGGTGTGTGTGTGTGTGTGTGTGAGAGAGTGGCTTGTCCTTGACAGGGTAACCTTTGAGGACAGAGACATAATTACATGTCATGACAAGGCTACCATCAAAAACCAGCCTGTCAACAGACGAACTGACCGCGTCGACCGTATTATGTTAATAGAACAGGAAAGACTTATATCAAGGCATTTGACAGTAAATGAAAAGTATTATAGCAACCCAAATGCCACATTATTCCCTATATAGTCCACTACATTTAATCAGACACATTCAACTTGAGCTTTTCAAACCACCTTCATTCTGAACAAGCCGGCACATATTCACAAACACCTCAGATATGGCTGGTCGTCCAGTACAATGTGTAAGAACACATAATCAGCTGTGGGGTCAAAGCTAAGGTAAGTGTGTGTGTGCGTCATACGGGGCAAAAGGTTTTTGACGGAGTTGTCAGTAATCTCCCGTCGCTGTCATTCCCTGAAGGCAGGCTGCTACTACGGAGCAGCTGCAGTGAGTTGCCACACTGGCTCGGTTGGTCAAGACTGCGGGAATACACATGCGTATTCCCCAAACCAATACACACCGGTTGTTCTTCCTCATGAAAATCCTGCTCATCAAAGGCTGTCACCTCCAAAATAAATGTCACGGCCAAAATTACTGTCACCTACGAAATAACTGCGCCCTCAGAAATAACTGAGGTCTAAGAAATAGCTGCCCCCGCCGAAATAACTGTCACCTACATAATAGCTGCCAATGCCAAAATACCTGTCACCTACGAAATAGCTGCCACCTCCGAAATAACTGATTCCTGAGAAATAACCGGGAACTCCATAATGACTTGATGAAAAGTGTCTGAAACGTTCATCCCAACACACCTCTGTCCTCCCAATACACCTCTGTCCTCCCAGCAGTTCACATCTGCTTAAGGAGTTACAAGGCCGGACATATTTGCTGAGGAAAACAATTCATGGTGACTGAGCACTCATCACTATTCAGGGAGGTTTTTAGCCTGTTTTATTCTGAGCTGAGAACTGCAAGTTTTTCCAGAATGCATAATGTATTAAACTCCTAATAGGTTACTATTACACATCTTATTTCATCACAATCCGGCCTAGTAACCAATCAGGGAAGACACAGCTCCATCTTGGACAAGAAAAGGTCAATCTGTAATAAAAATGGAAGACTTCAGCTTCTCAGACTTGCAAAGATTTGCTATGACTTTTAAAGGAATTATTTACACAAATGCGTTTGATTGCTGAAGATGATAGCTTACATATTCCTCATGAGAATGTTTTAACTGTACCCAATCAGGATAAAAAATGCTCAATTGATGATGTAACCAATGATGTGACTGGCAGAATGGTGTCCAGAAGCATTTTCAAAGGACGATGATACGAGTTTTTTTTATGTGTCGTAGAATCACTGCTGTTCTTGTATGCAGGGGGTTTGCAAGCCTTTGACAGATGATATACATCTATAGCTTGTATACTTTATCCTACTGCTTCAAGCAGAATTTCCCAATGCTCGCACAGAAACAGGGAATGCAACTCTGAAAGTGCTGCTGGTAAAACATACAGTATATATGTGTGGAAACAGCCAGTAATATAAGGTGACAATATGTACCCTTGCCTTTTATTAATCTTTTATTTACTTACATTTTCCTATGCATTAAATGTACAGCAAAAAAATAAAAAAAATAAAATTCACTGTCTCACTATTTAAGGAGGTCACAGTATAACTGATATCCAGAAATGTAAGAAGGGTTATATTGCTCCAGCCATGTCCCTCCGCTTTTTATTAAACCAGGGCGAGGAAAGTAGATGCATTGTTCCAACTGCTGATAGCCCTTTTAAATGAATATCTGGGAGTAGCTGACTTGATCTATGATGCTTCATTGAGACACAGAAGTGCACAAGGTTCTAGCTAAGGGCTAGGCGCGGGTAGCATCTGCCTATTTTAAACTAGTCACACGTCACAGTGTACTGAGTCACAATAGCATCCTCAGTCATCATAAAAAATTGATTTATCCCCCCTGTGTGATCGTAGCAGGCGAAACCATTCACCACAAACTGAGACATTAGCTCCCCGTCAGGCTAATTTCACCTGGACTCCCTCAGTAGAGGACAGTAATGGACAGAAGAGGCAGAGTTCCTCGCGGGCTCCTCTGAACTGTGCCCATCCGCGGTAGTTTATTGAGGTACCTGTCACACTGTCGTGTTCTGGGTGTTATAGACCCAGTATGACATCCTGGTTCCGGAGTGGACATATGCTCTCAAACATACAGACAAACACACTCACGCACACACACAGGCACACACAGGTACAGTTAATTTACCAAATAAACTGGTCAGCTTTGAATCTAGCTGATTTGTTATAAGCATGCTTGAGCAGTAAGTTTACCAGACTATGTTCCTCTATAGTCAAATGTACATTTACGTATAATTGCCAATATTTAGTCAATTTAATCATGGTACTACCTGTAACAATTAATACATCTACATTTTGAGCAGGGTCGCATCCAGTCCTACCCAATTAGTACCTCATAACAAGTCCCATTACAACCTCACACCCAGCCCAGTTACTATCTTACATCCAGTCCTGCCCAGTTATTACCTCATAAACAGTCCCATAACAACCTTACACCCCAGCCCAGTTACTACCTCACACCCAGTCCAGTTACTACTTCACACCCAGTCCATTTACTACCTCACACCCAGCTCAGACATTACCTAACATCAATTTCAGTCTAGTTACTAAATCACAAAAGCCCAGTTACTACCTCACACCCAGTCCAGTTACTACTTCACACCCAGTCCATTTACTACCTCACACCCAGCTCAGACATTACCTAACATCAATTTCAGTCTAGTTACTAAATCACAAAAGCCCAGTTACTACCTCACACCCAGCCCAGTCACTACCTCACACCCAGCCCAGTCACTACCTCACACCCAGCCCAGTTACTACTGCACACTCAGTCCAGCTACTACTGCACACATATTCCAGCTACTACCTCACACTCATGCCAGTTACTACCTCTAAATGTCTCATGGGACCATAAAACTCACCCAGCACTGTAAAGAGCAAGCACTTAATACACGCTAATGCACCCAATACACATGACCTTTTAAACACACACACACACTCAGGGGTTTGTTTGGACAAAGCAAAGGGATAGATGAGTGAGATCGATGTTTAGTCAATGATGCAGTTTGCAACACAAACCAAATCTGTAGCTTGAATTGGATAGCAGTTTGACACTTCGTCACTTTTGCCACTTCGACCCCTCTGCAGGTGAAGTTTTCCTGAAATCTGTGTCAGTATGGAAACGCCCACATCAGGGACAATACTTTTTATTTGATGAATGTTTTATACATTCTCAGGCTGACTCTGGTGACTTGAATGCACACTGGCTAGCTCAGTTATATAGTCTATCCTTTGGTAAACCATGCTGATAAGGCTCGTAACTGTGTGTGATTTCACAGAGCAAAGAAACGGGACTTATGTCTTAATTCAATTGAAAAGGAGAGTGAAAACTCATTCATTATAGAATCTAGCGAATCTAGTGTTTTCCGACCGAGTCCAGGACGATATTTATAGAGAAAACGCGATGGGGAGGAGAATCTAAATTATGCATGAGACGAAAACGAATTAACATGTGGGAATGCAAGGATACTATGTCTCCCCATCCTCCAATGCTCATTGTTCTAAAATATCTACTCAGGTTTAAAGAGATCCAGCCGAACACCAATGAAAAACTAATTCAGAATAGAGACAGCAGTTAGCGGAGCTGTCCAATTGCAGGTTCTGAATTGAGAGAAGCCCAGGAATGATTGCAGCACTACGCTGAATTAGTTCAGCCGGAATCACATTAAATCGACTGAGCTTAATAACTGGCTGAAGGGGGTATGTCTGGCGCAAACGCCACCGGTAAATTGATAGACTTCAGGCTCATCTGTGCACATCAAGGAATTGGCACTAATAACGCTATAACATCAGGCCTATTCTTAGACATTGTCGCTTGGTTCGCCTAATGATGTCGGTATATACTATGTTGGTGAGAGACTAGGGCACTTAATTGATCTAAAATGTAATGCCAACCAAATGAACGAATCTGATCTGGGGTAGATGGCATTCCATTATGGTATTTACGCTCAATGTATTCACGCTCTGCTGTCTCGACTCATCAACTCGCTTTAATCTGGTGTAGCATAGCCCTTGATATTGACAAACCGTAAAGGAACGACAGCTATCTATGTAAAACTTATTTATGAAGTCTGCGGCAACCGCACACGGCGCAAAGAAGCAACGGCAGATTATTATCCCACAGTTTAATATGAAGCCTAGCCTATACACCACCGTTCATAGACATAATGGGTTTAGTGTAGGCTACTGCAAAATTCATGGCAAAATTAATAACATAAGTATGATGACATCAAAAGATTGAGAGCGTATGCTATTAAAAATGTTGACTGATGGTTAACCCCACAGCCTTCCCTTCCTCGTCACACTAGTTATGTTTTCCCTGCAATAGAAAACGACAATAAACGTTTCAGACGCTTTCACGCCTCCAGTCCGGAGACACGACTATCGGAGGCTGGTAGCATTTTCCCCCCACCTTGCTTCATTTTTTTACCAATTTCAGAAAAACAATTACTTACACGTATGCGTGGTAAATAAACGCCCATCCTCTTGGTCTCTCCAAGACATTGTAAAGAAAATTCTGCAGTCTTCTATAGAAAGCATTTCTCTTCGGAGGTTTCGGTTTGCCAGATCTCTGTTTGCTTAGGATGCTGCCTCGCTTTGTCGCCTCGGTGTCCGCACCTGCTATGAGCAGCGCCCCATCTCTGTTCGAGTCCGTAGCCCCGGCTTCAAGCCCAACAAAGCCGACTTTGAGCTTTTTCTCCGTAGGTGGACCTGGGTAAACCCCGCCGTTACCGGATTTCTTGGCCATTCTGGCGATACTGTCATGGGGAGATTGGATCTTTTTTCCGCCCCTTACCAGGTAGCAGCATCGCAGTGCTGAGCGTGTAGGCAGTGACCATTAGAGCGCTCGAGCCCTTGCCTGTGCGCGTGGAAGAGGCTACGGTGCTTCTGAGAAGCCAATTGCAATGCAGAGAAGAATCTGCAATGAACACAATTCTCCTGCATCAGCGTCTTCCAGTTCCGGCCACCTGACATAAGTTAAAGAGGAGCATTTCAATTAGTGGACATTAAATATATATTTTTCAAGTATTCTAGACAAAATAGATAATAAAATATGTTTGATAATTGGTTAAGCCTAACAAAAAACTACTGAACAAATTAAGGTATGAGATAATTATTTATTTTCTGTAATCTTCTTGAGTTATTTTAAAATGCTCATTTAATTGTATCCATATGTCGGCTATCCATCTGAAGACATTAATTTCATAAAGACATATTCTATTTATATTTCAGTGGAGACACCATGGCCACAATCCAAGGATCACTCTTTATGGGCCGGAAATGAAGACTCTGCTTCTTTTGCCAAGCACAGCACTAGAACACACAAGGAACCCCAACAAGCCATCAACCACCCCGAATCAAGGCCGAGTACAGCCCTATGAGGTCTCTTCCACAAGCCTCAGGGGGTGCAAAAGCTAACACTCAATAATAGGCCGTCCTGAGGAGGTGAGTCTTCAGTAATTACTTAAAGTTGAGAGTGATCATTCCACACAAAAAAAATCTTTTTGATTAACCCTGCCCCCAGAGATTTGCTAAGAATAGTCCGATTTTGAATTAACAGTGGTGCAGTAGATACATTTTTCCTGTATCACCATGACACATATGTTTTGTAAGAAAAACGCTGCTGTTGAAACAAGTATAATGAAAAGAGAGATCAGGGACCATACTAAGTCTTAAGCCCCTAATAACAATAAGAAGGTAAAAATAATTTAGGGTGTATGAAGTTATTTTACCCACTTAGAGAACATACCCTAGGCTTGATCTTAATTTGTGTATCTGGGGTGGAGTACTCATTAAACGTATCTCATTACTCCAGAATTATATAGGACAACATTACAAAGGTCACAATTTATCTTGGGGTCTGTCATGCCCTGGCGGCGAGCCCCTGGCCATTTCAGGGCAGGACTAATTGTGTGGCCTCTAGCCCTCTCTATGCCGTTGTGGGCTCCCCAGTCAGACCAGCTGCATTCAGTTGACTCTGATTGGGGAGCCTACTTAGGTTCAGTTTTCACCACACCCGGTGTGGTTTATTGTTTGTGCTTGTCTCAACAGCTCACGGTTTGTACTTTGTTTATCTCCCATTTCATGTAGATACGCTACACGTTATTTGTATATTGTTTTATGTTTGTTTAAACCTTTCATTTGACGTTTACAGTTACGTGTT
The DNA here is from genome assembly GCA_016801125.1 of Novumbra hubbsi. Taxonomy (NCBI): domain Eukaryota; kingdom Metazoa; phylum Chordata; class Actinopteri; order Esociformes; family Umbridae; genus Novumbra; species Novumbra hubbsi. The sequence goes on from JACXGK010000990.1 coordinate 61,485, forward strand.
AGTTTGTATCTGTTTGTTTTGTTTGGGATTAAATCACCTTACTTTTGAAACAATGTCCGCGTATGGTTCCACCCCACAACAAAACCGTGACAGGGTCTTTGTACACACAATTTAGCACTTAGAAATGAAAGCACTTTCTGAAGTGTAAGAAGAGAGAACCAATGTTTTGAAGTAGCCCAGGGATTAGCTTTTTGTTCGCCTACTTGAAGCATACCATACATCAAGCTCGAGCCCCTGCTGTGACGAGCAGGCATATTTATCAGAGCGTTAAGTAATGAAGGAAAAATCCAACGAGGACAGGTGGGTGAAAATTGTCTGTCAGCGTTCCAAATGGCAACCTACTCCTTGACACAGAAAACAACAGTTATTCAAAAGACATTGGAACTGCCTTATAAGCATTCCATGATTGTCGAGGTGTGGTAAAAAGCAGTTCTGCAGGGGTATTCAATATATTTTCCAGCATCTTCGCTGTGATACTTCGTAGACAGTGTGACCTAGTGGACCCAGATTCAAGCTGTAGCAGTACACCTTTATGCGCTTCAAGAAATTCAGATTTGATTCCTTTAGTTCGATCTAAACGTTTTAGTTCCCCTGAAAAAAAAAAAATATTGAACGATGTGCGTTTCTAGTCTGTCCAAATCTATGACCACGCCCCAGGGTTTGAGCAAGGCGTGCTTCATTTAAGTTGCACTGGCCTTTCTTGACAGTGTTTCCCAATCAACACCTTAACTTTTTAGGGTTCCTCAGGGACTGGTTGTTCAGAACAGCCCTGACGTTGTTAAACTGAACATGCCGGTAAAAATTCTACATATTAAATGCAACCCTGTTGAGGCTGCATTTCCATGACAACCAACCCAGCCTACAGTAAGGTATGTTTCTCTTGGTGGCTTTTGTCTCCGATGGCCAGAGTAACATGATGTCTGGAGGATCATCAACGTTACATTTGGGCGCTTATCAAGCTTAACCCTGTACCATTTACCTGTTACATGTATTGGTCTGACCAGCTATGAAAGGTAAAATCTGACAAACGCTGTAGACCTATCCATCCAGACAGATGTGACAAATGCTGTAGACCTATCCATCCAGACAGATGTGACAAACGCTGTAGACCTATCCATCCAGACAGATGTGATAAACGCTGTAGACCTATCCATCCAGACAGATGTGACAAATGCTAGAGGGTTATGCAGGCAGATGTGACAAATGCTATATGCTTATACATCCAGACAAATGTGACAAACGCGGCAGGCCTATCTATCCAGATGGATGTGACAAAAGCTGCAGGCCTATCCATCCAGACAGATGTGACAAACGCTGTAGGCCTATCCATCCAGACAGATGTGACAAAAGCTGCAGGCCTATCCATCCAGACAGATGTGACAAACGCTGTAGGCCTATCCATCCAGACAGATGTGATAAACGCTGTAGGCCTATCCATCCAGACGCTGCAGGCTTATCCATCCAGACGGATGTGACAAACGCTGTAGGACAATTGTTCAGACAAACGGGCAGCTGTGAACAATTGAGCCAAGGGTGGAACACTTAGCCCCACCCCCCTCAACACTGTGGCGACCATCTTGTCCATACTGTCATTTTAGACACTACAGACACGCTGTCTGCTTGTCTAGCAAGCCTGATGATACCAGCCAGGCCACAGCATCAATCACATGCTGACTTGTGTCTCATTTTACAGCCCCCTGAGTTCAGGTGAGATGCTCATCGTACGGTTCCGTTTACAAGAACAGCATCTTAGGATGATTGGCCACCGAGCGGGGAACATCCTGAGTTTGTAGGCTACTGCTGAGCCATTTTTAGAGAATGTCAATATGATGTATTTCATTTTTTTATGTGAAACAAAAGCTGGTTGGGGATGGTAACCATGGAAACTATCTCCCCCTCATGCCCCTGCCCCTTCCGTTTCAGGTAGCTGGTTCTAAACAAGACTTGTGAAAAGTTCCTAAACCATTAACATGCATGTGGCCGTTCATCTGAAGATTGTTTTGCGTCAATATTTGGGATTCGATTCCCAGAATTCCGGAGCAACCCCTCTTTATGTCAGGCATTACGAAAAGTCTGAATACATAATTGTTTCCCCGTTGACCTCCACCACACCCTTCAACACCCCGACAACGCAGAAGACGTATGCCAGGCGACGGACTGTGGCCTTCGGCTCTGACTTCCTGACCATCAGGACGCAATAAGGTGTCGCAACTCTTGATTCTTCGGCTCGGGAGCGTGTTGAGGACACACGCTCCCTCCCGATCCCTACTCAGTACGCACAGACGCCCATATCTCCACAGATGAATCTGTCAGGCTTATCAAATCCATAGACGACACCACTCAGGTCGGTCTGGGTCGCTGACAATGACTATGGGTCTATGTGCTGTGGACCAGTTGACAGGGCAATGCACTCAAAATAACCAGGAAGTGACCAAAATAACCAGGAAGTGAACACAAAACCACATGGCTGGTGGGTAACTTCAGGAACCCCTCCCCCTGAGATTGTGGGTTCGGCGGTCAGTTTACACAAATCAGATCGTTATCTGTCCGCAGTGAGCCGTTCTTCAATTATTAAGCAAGTGAAGAGTGAATATCCCGAAAAAAACGATTGGCTTTTTATTAGTCATTACAAAAGTATTTTATATTTTATCTGAACTCTCACACATACTCACACCTGGATGAATGTATTGCACTGAGATAAATAAATAATGAATGCATTGATGTGACAATCAATATGTAAGCAATCAATATGGTAAAACAAACTCAATATAAACTGTATAACAGATATAATAAATGTGTAAACAAGCCATGAATAAAAGCATTAAACGAGACCTAATGGCTCTGTTATTTTTACAGAAACGTCCGGATACTGTGCCATCAATATTTCACAGTCTAGAGCAGAATGCAGGAGATTAGAAGATGATGAAACAATGGTGGCAAATCAGGGGGAGACCCGCCTACAAATTAACATAAAGGGGATGGCCAAGTGATGTTATGCACGACCACTATGTAAATATGTTTAAAGGCGTTTCTGCAGATCGACTCAGCTTTGTGATTTTGCTCATTTGAATCCACAACCTCCAGAGTTCTTGTAGCATTTTTTGGTGGAGTTCTTGCAGCGTTTCTTGTCTTCTGCACAGAATGCAGAAAGGTGAAAACAGAAGAAACTGTGGGTTGTCAAGGTATAATATACGAAGAAGACAAGGCAGAATGTAGAGTCAATTGGCTATGTTTTGAACTGCAGCTGAATGTCTAAGTCTTAGGTTAAGTGAAGGAAGACACCATGGGCAGCGAACACCCAATGTCATAATCCAGCTCTGTCAGATGGGGGAAAATACCCCAAACACCAGTTTCTCAGTCGATTAAGAAAATGTTAGATTAAAGCTGTGCCTTTATTGACTGAACCAGCACAGAAAAAAGTACCTTTAGCCTAAAAGTAACTCTAACATCAGTTGCAAATTCTAGCTTGTGACAAAGCATTGTAACATATTTTGTACGTTAGAGGTGGGTTCTGTGGAGGTGTAAAGCGAGTGCACGTTCAGCGTGAGTGTACCGTGTCGGGTCAGCAGGGTTCTGTGGAGGTGTAAAGCGAGTGCACGTTCAGCATAGAGTGTACCGTGTCGGGACAGGAGGGTGGAGGTGGGTTCTGTGGAGGTGTAAAGCGAGTGCACGTTCAGCGTGAGTGTACCGTGTCGGGGCAGGAGGGTGGAGGTGGGTTCTGTGGAGGTGTAAAGCGAGTGCACGTTCAGCGTGAGTGTACCGTGTCGGGTCAAGAGGGTGGAGGTGGGTTCTGTGGAGGTGTAAAGCGAGTGCACGTTCAGCGTGAGTGTACCGTGTCGGGTCAGGAGGGTGGAGGTGGGTTCTGTGGAGGTGTAAAGCGAGTGCACGTTCAGTGTGAGTGTACCGTGTCGGGTCAGGAGGGTGGAGGTGGGTTCTGTGGAGGTGTAAAGCGAGTGCACGTTCAGCGTGTACAGTGTCGGGTCAGGTGGGTGGAGGTGGGTTCTGTGGAGGTGTAAAGCGAGTGCATGTTCAGCGTGTACCGTGTCGGGTCAGTCTCCTTCAGTAGAGTGGAGGAGTAATGAAATGACAAATAACCCCTTGCTAAGAGACGCGAATTAGCTGCCTGGACTGTAAGTGCAATGTCCTGAAGTGGCTTTGTTTCATATGTAAATGTGTCAGGAACATTTATGCGTACACTCTTCCTACCCAAAAAAGGAGGATTCTCTGATCTATATCAGTATTTACCTCCCGACCCCAGCGTTAAGAAGGTCTCTCGAGATTAATTGTGCGTAGAACACTTACTCAATTGCAATGTACATTTATATTATGTTACTCATATAGACGCTATTTCCACAGGGAACTTTGCGAAGCAGAAAGGTTTTGGTTTTGTTAAAGAGGACCATAACTCATTCGGTTTGGTCTACTTGGTGATTATAATGTTAATATAATCTGGAAATTTGTTTGGCCTACTGAAAACACTCCAAGCTGTTTCTAAACACATTATCAGCTAAAAGCAAAATTTCAGCACGCGCTGGCTTGGTTTTAATGGGGTTTGAATTCATTAACATTTTAACATAAATAATAAGGCATTATGTCTAGTCAGTTCGTCCAAACAGGGGGCCAGGGAATGTAGGTACTTCGGAAAAACTTCAGACCCCTTCATCAATTTTGGAGACTTCATTTATAGTTGATTGATGTTTTTGGCGTCATTCTACTAACAGTAACCCATAACGACAAACAGGTTTTTGAAATGTATACCAATTTATTGAGGATAAGAAACCATGAAAAATGTATTGTTTGTGAGTATTCAGACCCTTTGTCACAACACTCGAAATTGAGCTCAGATTAATCCTGTTTCCTTAGACCATCCTTGAGATGTCTTTAGAACTTCAACAGAGTCCATCTGTAGCAAATTCAATGGATTGGACAATACACCTGTGTATGTCAGGTTCCACACCTCACACTGCATGTCAGAGCACAAACGTGAAAAGCATTCACAGGAACACAGCGTGCTCCATCATTGTAAAATGAAAGACGTTTGGAACTACCAAGATTTTCTAAAACTGGTTCACTGACCAAACAAAGTAACCGGGCAAGAAGGACCTTGATCGGTGAGGTGACCAAAAACCCAATGGTCACTTTAACCGAGCTTCTGAATTTTTTCTGCAAATATGTTAGAACCTAGAACAACATTCTCTGCAGCCCTCCATCGATCAGTCCTTTATGGTAGAGGGGCAAGACATAAGCTTTTATTCCTGAGTAAAATGTATATGACATGCTAGCCGTAATAAAGTGTACATGAGATACAAGTTATTTTTAATGAATAGGCCAACATTTCTAATACTTAATATTAAAAACAAACAAGTCCCGCCAACTGTCAATTTTTTTAAATGTATTGCATAGAGTTTAGACCATGGGAGAGAAAAGAGTGTGCCGAAATATATGTGGGACAGATTCAAACCCATGCTGTAGAGAGGGTTTTACGTGCTTGAGGTTTACCGGCAGAACAGTGGTTGTCAAACGACTCCTGGGGGACCCTCAGACAGCTCACAATTTAGTCATTTAGTCACAATTTAGTTTATTAATATACAAGGTGTGCTAGCTTTGGAACACATCTAATAGATATAAAGGTGGGGGTTCACCTGAACAGGTGTGAAAATCACTCCTTTAACACACAAAATATGAATACAAACACTAGTATAGTATTGATTAAGGAATTTATCTACAGCCTTTTTGAACGCTGCATAACACCAGTTTGGTTATTTGAATTCTTAGTTTGTTGCCGGTTACTTGCACCAATTCTCTGCTCTTCAAGCTGCTGTAAACAATCTGCGCTTGACTGTGAAGCATAGTCCATGTAGACGACTTGTAGACCACTGGAAAATTTTCATTGTGTTGATTATTTTGATGCTTTGTGAACATCGTGTTACTGATGAATATGTCCATATTTGTTTTGAAACGTTCTCATCCTTTATACCGTATAATTCGCACATTCCCTTCGTATTGGTGTTATTACAGTCTAAGTAGATGCAGAACCAATCATTTATTTTATCAGGTAAATTGACAAAGTACAACTCATTCCAGAAAAAAGCTGGAGGGGATGAGAAAGCCAATCGGCGGTTGGGGATGACTAGGTGGGTGTGGTATAATGGGAGGCCGCGAATGTGGGCAATGACATTGAGAAGTCGGTGTAGCCAAGTTTAATGATTCATGCTGTCACTCATCCGCTCATCAAAAACAGACAACTGCAGCCAATAGCATAAAAAGTGGCCGCGCATTAAGTTAATTCAAACCTTTATTTGTTACATGGTGTTACATTCAGTTTCCAATGTGTTTCTTTTGGAGATACGTAGTAAGAGCCATTAGTACAAGTTTGTGGCAGCAGATCTGAGTTTTTGTAAAAAGTGCGTATTTGCAGCTATTTTGTAAATAGAAACAAGCAGTGTTTGTGCCTTTCCTAATGGAGGGACAGAAGACTGATATGTACTGCACGCCCTCAGTATGTACACAGTATACGATATTTACAGATTAGTTGTTTACGAAGAACCAGACAAAGATCTCGTTCAGTGTCATGTGGCGCCATTAAGATTGTAGATCACAACGGCAGGCTAGCTACATAATGGTTAGTTTCATAATTGAAACTTGACATTTCCAACCGCAATAAAGTGGAGGTCCCAGATTCAAAACATTTGACAATAGCAAATTGAGAAGTCATGCCTCGTGGCATTTTACCAGCATGGTTGTCAAAGACCTGTTCCTACTGGAAAGCATTCATTTGTATGTTGAAAACAGCCCTAGAAGTTTGCAATATTGCAAAAACAGTTGTAGGACCAAGTTTGATTGCATTTAAAAGTAGTAACTTTCCTCTGATCTTTATAAAAACACAGGAGTCGTCATTCGCTAATTACAAAGTAACCTATAAAAAGTGACATATTATTTTGAGGACACACGTAGAACTCCAGTAAGGTCTTCAGCCTGCTCACAGTAAGGGCTTCAGTCAGCACTTCAAATGACCCTGCATTTCTCTCAACAATCAAGGATCCAAATATTACAAAACAAAACAAACACTAAAGCAGTGAACTACTTTATGTAAGAAAAAGTGGAAATATTATATCTAAATGGCTTGGGTCAATCACCATGGCAAATATATAGTTCTGCAACGTTTTTCATATTATCAAAAAACAAATTAATACAATAATCAGTGTTGACGACATATTCAGCAACATACACAGGAGTTGTGAACAGGATGTCATTTGCTCAGTTGACACAATCCAACCCGTAACAGAAATACAAAAACAACCTAATAAAACAAGTGTTTCAGCCCTTAATAGCGATAAGATCTTATGTTGTATGGAATAAAATCTAGCAGACATCACTTAGTTGTAAAAGAGTGCAACCTCCACTGCTACATGCTAGTGACAATGTTTGATTTTGGTTTTAGGCTAGACATAAAACTAAAGTACAAAATGGACTAAATGACAAGAGCAGTCACCTGTATCTGCCTGGTGTCACACCCAGAATCAATTTAAACAAGACAAATGATTCTGAATCATCCAAGACATTTTGTAAATTCTCCAACTGTGAATAACCATCAATGAAGCCAAACCCTAATATGATAAATCAAAAATGTGTTGAATATATTATTTTATTATGTACATTCCTTTTGTGCAACGTGGGTAAAAAACAAATCAATAAATGTATTTTGTCATTAAAACCCACACCAAACATCCACCAGGCAATAGTCTCTTTGACACTACTACAAGCTTCAGTAACTGTGAAATGCCCCAGCTTTGACTGCAAGGGGAATAAAAGCAAACCAAAAGAAGGTGATGCCTAAGACGAGGTCAGTTGGTTTGGAGTGTATGGAGGACATAAACTGGGGGGTGTTTATTCGGGCACACTTAGCCAAGCGCTGTGCAAACAATCTCTGGGAGTCCTTCCACCGCCCCACTAGTGTTGTTT
>JACXGK010000990.1:69546-81663 GCA_016801125.1 Novumbra hubbsi
AGGGGGGGGGGGGGGGGGGGGGGGAGATAAACCACATGGGAAAGTGGACAAACTGATGCGTTTCATAGGAAAGCACACAGAAGAATCGTACATGAAAATCCACAGTGAGACAGCTGTGAGAGCTAGTCACCTCCATAGAGTGGCAGCCATCAACAAATTTGAGAGATGACGGAAACCGCTTTGCCATGTCGCAAGTCTAAAGCCCTCTTAACGACCAGGCGCTCTCGGGGCCCCGGACAAAAGCCCTGCGGGCAAAGCAGTTGAGGGCCGCACCAGAACCCATCCATGTGTCCCAAAAAGGTGTAGTGATTCTACGTAGAAATACAGTATGTCTCTCTGATTAGCAGTGGCACGAGCTGGGAGGACCAATTCTTTTAGGACCGCAGCAACCCCAAGGTGCCCCACGACACGAGGCCCGCGTGCTGCCCTTAGAAATAACAGAAGAGAAGAAACAAAATACTATCTCGTATAAATATATAGATTCTTCGCAGGCCTTGTGGCAGTCTGTCACGCTCGCGCGGGAGGGAGGTGTGCTGGGTCAAGGGTCACGGCCTAAGGCAGCCGTCGCTGACCTCCTGGAAGAGCGAGGTGTAGAACTCCGGCTCCAGCTGCTTGTTGCGGTAGCGGTTCACCACCTCGGAGATCTTCTGCTTCCGACGGACGTGCGGCGGGTTGTACGAGTCACTCTCCAGGCGCTTCCGCCGGCACGCGTTAATCACCGTCTGCCTCACCAGGAGCCCTGGAGGAGAGGGGTTAGAGTCAATAGACTGGAGAGTCTGCCTCACCAGGAGCCCTGAAGGAGGGGTTCGAGTCAATAGACTGGTGAGAGTCTGCCTAACCAGGAACCCTGGAGGAGAGGGGTTAGAGTCAATAGACTGGTGAGAGGCTGCCTCACCAGGAGCCCTGGAGGAGGGGTTAGAGTCAATTGATTGGTGAGAGTCTGCCTTACCAGGAGCCCTGGAGGAGGGGCGTAGTTAGAGAGTCAATAGATTGATAAGAGTCTGCCTCACCAGGAGGCAGAGAAAAACATAAGGATAGGAAGTTACAGAGAAAGAGGGAGAGAGAAACAAAAAGACAAAAGGGAGAGATAGTGGGGGAGAAGGGAACAGACAGAGGGAAAGAGACAGAGATCTGAGGGACAGAGGCAGAGATGATCGCTATCCATCTCATCGGGGCCCTCCAACCGGCTGCCTCTCTCACGGCCTAACTCATAGTCCTCAGGAGTTACAGATGGGTATGTGTGGCTGAAGATCATTGGCTGTTTGCTTTGGACCGCCCCCCCACACCCCTCCAACCTCTCACCTAGAGACCTCCTGCTGACCACCATGCCGTCCACAAGGGGAACCACCATACTGAACTTGCCCAGGGTCCCGTGCAGGCGTATCCGGAACAGGCCCGTCCTCAGAGGGTGGATGAAGATCACCTGCACGTCCTGAACAGACAACGGGGGTCTGAAGACGGGGGAGAAAGGGCGGATCGAGGGAGGGGTTAGACACAACGAGGGGTAGGATGGAGAGGGGGAAAGAAGATGAAGAGGGAGCAAGACCGGAGCCAATGAGTGAGCCGCTGACCCTCTCCGTTCGCAGCTTGACTGCCACAGTCCCCTGACCTTAATCTAATTGAAAGCCTGTGGGGTGAGCTGAAAAGGAGTGTCCAAAAGCGAGGACCAAGGCCTCTGAAGGATCTGGACAGTTGCTGCGTGGAGGAATGGACTCCTTTGCTATGTGCTGTCCCACCTCATCAAACACTCTATAAGATGACAGCTGTTATCTTGGCAAAGCCAGGACGCAAAGGAGCAAATGCCTTTATTCATTTACTTTTACTAGATTTTGAGCAAATTAAAAAGATTCATCAGGCAGATATAAATGCATTTTTTTCACTGCCTTTCAGTACACATCCACCCGCCGATAGTCCTGTCGGGCACAGCGTGTAAATGCAGGAATGGTGACCGTGGTTGTGTGTAGCTGTTGAGTAGCGATGGATGGGGACACGCACTACCTTGTCGAGGTGCCGCTATTGGTCAAGGTCTCCGCCCCAGTAGTGGTCTCTGCCAGCAGGTCGGCCAGGGGAAAGTTCTCTATAAGGAACCAAACACACACTGCATCACCGAACACGGCTGAAGGAGAAGTTCTCCTGATTTCTGACGTGTTTCTTCTTTCAATGGTCCAAATGTGTCCTGACTGAATCACGAGAGAACATCTCCGCTGGACTTCATAAAGGACCCAGAGGGACACCCAGAGGACATCTCCACGGTACTTCATAAAGGACCCAGAGGGACACCCAGAGGACATCTCCACGGTACTTCATAAAGGACCCAGAGGGACACCCAGAGGACATCTCCACAGTACTTCATAAAGGACCCAGAGGGACACCCAGAGGACATCTCCACGGTACTTCATAAAGGACCCGGAGGGACACCCAGAGGACATCTCCACGGTACTTCATAAAGGACCCGGAGGGACACCCAGAGGACATCTCCACGGTACTTCATAAAGGACCCAGAGGGACACCCAGAGGACATCTCCACAGTACTTCATAAAGGACCCAGAGGGACACCCAGAGGACATCTCCAGGCTGACAGGACGTCAGGTTCACCTACCGATGTCGTCGTAGCGCTCCACCCAGACCACCAGCACTTTGGTCTCAGGGCCCATGGGAGGGATGGTCCTGCCAGGAGGCTGCTTCCTAGACTTCACGGTGGGACTCTGAGGAACAGACGTCAGCAATCACATCAACGTTCTACAATTGAAAAATGCACATTTTAAATGTAGCACATAAATCTTGATGTATTTTAGATCTGGTCCGGTCGTGGGAATTGACCCCACAACCATATGAGCACGACACCAACAGAGCTTTGCTGTTTCCATGTGACCAGTAGCCTAATCCTCCCCAAGTCAGTCACTAAAGGCACAGTGTTCTTATTAGGGCCAGAATACAGAGGTGTCGAAGCCCAGTATTTGAATATCCTTGGTGAAGGTTTTGTGTTAAAGTTTAATAGAAGCATTAGTAATTGTATATACGGCCATGGATGTAAACACACTAACTAGTTGTTAGCTTATACACATTTCCATTTATCCTAGATAAAGGGTTCAGGACCTTGTGCTCTGAGATCGAGCTGTGAGAAGCGGACTTCTCTCCAGCATGTGCGTGAGTATAAATGTGGAGGGGATCGCAACAAAGGCTACAAACAAAATCCAGTGTAGATCAACAACTGTCAAAGCGGTCCTACGGGTGGTAGTACAGGATCAAAAGGGTGTGTCCTCGGTCACAAAGTGTAGGTACTAAAAAGGTAATTAAATACACAGCGTGAATCACCAGGTTAATAACCAGTGCTTTGACTCTCTGACCGATACATTCTGAATCTTGACCGGTCTGGGGCAGATTGACCCTCTCGTGCATCAAACATTTAAATCACGGACGTCCAAAACGTTCTCTGGGGTCTGCCGTCACGGCTGGCGGTGTCTCACCCTCTGTGCAGGGGCCACGTTGTCGGAGAGGTTGGGGAAGAGCTCCAGGGTGAGGCTGGACTGCTTCAGCAAGCTGGGCAGCAGGTCCATCTGGGAGTCAGAGTCATCGCTCGGGAAACTGTTCTCGGACGACTCTGCTACACACACAGCAAAAACAAAGAACCTTAACACACACAATCCCAAACTGAACCTTAGTCCTTGTTTGGATGCCCCAAGCTGGTTATTTAAACTCTCCCAGAGCTAACGCACCAGGTTCAACCGGTCAACTAATGATCCGGCACTTGTGAATCAGCTAAAAGCTAAAATAACACTGTAAAAAGTCCAGAGGGACAAACAAGAAGTATGACAACCGATGCAGAGTTCTACTTCTGACTTGGACCCCTTTTTAGTACAATGTATATATGGAATAGGGTGCCTTTTGAAATTTGGTTGAAGTCTGTTTGTTTCTTCCATTCATAATGAATGGCTTCAAACAAAATTAAAAACACAATAATGATGTTCTACGACCCAGTGGACAGAAAGAACATCATAGGAACAACTGAGGGGAAACCCATGAAGAGAAGATGAGTATTACCTTCCCTTGAATATACAAAGGAAATAATATCAGCACACAGAGACATAGATAAGGAGGAATGGAAAGAAGAGGAGAAAATAAGGGAAGAGGGAAACGTTGGCAGGTGACAGGATGGAACAGAGGACTGTAGAAGAGTAACGATGTGCCCACCAGAGAGGAATCTGTGAAGGATGGAACAAAAGACGAAAAAGGAGAAAGGACGAGCACACCAGAGAGGAATCTGTGAAGGATGAAACAGAGGACGGAAGAGGAGTATAGACAGGCCCACCTGAAGAATCTGTGAAGGACGGGACGACAAAGGCGATCTCAGTCAGGGCGTCGGCGTAGTACAGCACCCGTTTCTCCCCGTTGAACACCGCCCCGCCCGTATCGCCAAGGGTGAATGCGTCATCTGCAGGGACGGAGAGGAACTTCCTTACTGCCGGAAATCCATCCTGTTGTTGTCTGATGATTGAAGTAGAAGCAGAGGAGCCCTTGGCTGGCTGGGCTGCACTCTCTCACCTGTTGGGCTGCCGTCTCCGTTGTGGTGGTGGTTGTCGAGGGACCAGCTGGTGTAGACGCTTCCGGTCCAGCCGGGGTGACGACCTACTACCACGGGCCAGCCCAGCGACAGCAGGAACTCCATAAACTGGGGCTGAACGTTGGAGCTCGACTCCACATTCCTCAGAATCTGTCCGGAGACAGACGGCAGACAGCAGACATAGTGAGAGTGGAAGGATGTTAAACGTATCCTAACATGCCAATATATCTACCTCCTGGCCAATAAACAATACTTCTTGGCTCGTAGCAGGCATACCATAAGGCCATTTCATAGCGTCTGACCTTAATTCTTTGGTTCCCCTTTCACCCATGACCCCTCACCTCCTGACTGCTCTTCTGGCCGGCCTTCACGTAGAAGAGGAAGACCGTGTCGCAGGGCCGGCCGGGCAGCAGATCCAGGTAGCTCATGTCATCAAAGAACCCCGGCAACCCCGAGTCCAGTGCTATTAAATGGGGAGGTAGGCGACTGTTGCCAGGCTCCTGGAGGAAAGAAATATGTTTAGTTATTGACCAATCAGTGGTCCCTTCTCAGCTCTGGATTTCAGCCATTTCGCTACATGACACAAACGCATGTCAGGGACTTTCACTGATCAAATTCTTTACTATCATCTCTCACAATCTCCTGTCCCCATCTCTAGCACCTTCAGCGCCTCCAGCGACAGGAAGCCAAAGTGCGACAAGAAGAGGCGTGCCGTCTGGAAGTCCTGAGAGGGTGGCGGGGGCCTGCAGTCAGTCTGCGGGTCCGGGAAGCTCTGGTTGCTCAGACGCTCTTCGCAGACGTGCTCCAGCGTTGTCTCGTACTCCATCTGCTTCGACATCACACCGCGAAGCTTCTCGTGCTGCATCTCCAACTGACCAGGAGAGGAAAGAGAACAGAGGGTGGGTTATAAGGTGACAACTGTTCAAGTTGGGTTTCATATTGTCCTTCCCCTTTGACAATGTTTGGGTTATAAGGAGAGGCTGTTCCAAAGATGCGTAGGAGTGGATCCAAAGAACTGCTAGTTCCGCTCACATGTTATGACACAAACAATAACTTAAAGGAGCGATTCAAAGTAGTAAGCAAGGGTCAAATATGCAGTGCATCTGAAAAGTATTCACTTTATCCACATTTTGTTATGTTACAGTTTTATTCCAAAATGTATTGGAATGTAATGTAAAATCTATACACAATAACCCATAATGACAGAGTGAAAAAAGTTTGTATCATATTTTTTAATAGATAGAGAACTAAATTATAAACATAAGTATTCACAGCCTTTGCTTAATACTTTGAAGCACCTTTGGCAGCGATTACAGCCTCAAGTCTTTTTAAATATGATGCTACAAGCTTGGCACACTTATTTTCAGGCAGTTTCTTCCATTTTTCTTTGCAGGACCTCTCAAGCTTTCAATCAGGTTGGATGAGAGTGTCGGTGCACAGCAATTTTCAGATCTCTCCAGAGGTGATCAACCAGGTTCAAGTCTGGGCTCTGGCTTGGCCACTCAAGGACATTCACAAAGTTGTCCCGAAGCCACTCCATTGTTATCCTGGCTGTGTCCTTAAGGTCCTGTTGGAAGATGAACCTTCGCCCCAGTCTGAGGTCCATAGCCCTCTGAATCCGGTTTGCATACAGGAGGTCTCTCTACATTGCTGCATTCATCTTTCCCGCAATCCTGAATAGTCTCCCAGTTCCTGGTGCTACAAAAACATCCCCACAGCAGGATGCTGCCACCACCATGCATCACTGTAGGGATGGTATTGACCTGGTTGCCTGGTTTCCTCCTGACATGACGCTTGGCATTCAGGCCAAAGAGTTCAATCTTTGTTTCATCAGACCAGATCATTTTGTTTCTTGTGGTCTGAAAGTCCTTCAGGTGCCTTTTGGAAAACTCTGGGGGGGCTGTCATGTGCCTTTAAGTGAGGAGTGGCTTTTACCGGCCACGCTATAATACTGGCCTGATTAGTGAAGTGCTGCAAAGATGGTTGTCCTTCTGGAAGATTCTCCTCTCTTCACAGAGCAACGCTGGAGCTCTGTCCGAGTGAACATCAGGATCTTGGTCACCTCCCTGACCAAAACCCTTCGCCCCAGATCGCTCAGTTGGGCCGGGCGGCCAACTATAGGAAGAGTCCTGGTGGTTCCAAACTTCTTTCATTTACAGATGATGGAGGCCGCTGTGCTCATTGGGACCTTCAAGGCTGCAGAAATTGTTCTGTACCCTTCCCCAGATCTGTGCCTTGATACAACCGGTCTCTGAGGTCTTCAGACAATTCCTAGGACTTAATGGCTTGGTTTTTGCTCTGACATGCACTGTGGGACCTTATATAGACAGGTGTGTGCCATTCCAAATCATGTCCAATCAACTGAATTTATAGATTTGCAAAGATTTAAAAAAACTAAGAACGTATGTAACTATTTGCTTATTTCAGGGGCACCTATAAGAGATGGGCAAGAGGTGACAACCTACCTCCTTGTCAACAATATCGTGTAGGTCCGGAATGCTCAGGTCTGCTTTCACAAATGGAATTTTGTCCACTTCTTCTGGAAAAGGTCTGTGTTTGATGTTGAAACGAAAACCCACATCATTTCTGGGGGTTGGCCGACTCTCTGGGACAAACACCTGCTAAAGAGTAGAAGACGGAAAGGAGGGGAAGACAAACAGATAAATGATAAAGTAAGAAGGAGGTGGAGACTGGCAGACAGAGGGAGGTGGATAGTGGTAGAGAGAAGGAGGTGGAGAGTGGTAGAGGGTGGAGGAAAGATGCGGGGGAGGGACCTGCTGATGAGACGCAGACCTTTGGAAAGGAACTGTGACGACTCAACAAGAAACATGAAGTGACATATTATGAGAATGTAGCTTTGTTAAAGGGCTAAAAAGAGAGTTGGGTCAACGCCAATGACCTCACCAAACATTACTCTGCATTATCATTAATCTCCATATACGGTTTCAACCAGAACATTGCATTACACTAACCTGATTTGCAATCATCTTGCCAATTACATACATTGTAAAAGACTCACAACAATGAAACGGTTTGTTAACGAAGATTGAAACGAGATTTGTACCCCATTTGGAAGATAAGGGAATGTCACTCCACTGTTCGTATCTTAAATGCTAACCTTTCACTTACTTAAAAATCAGTGCGTTTTTAATCGTCTGCGAAACCAAAATACATTTTAGATGTTTACAAAATTCCCTACATAATTTCTCATGTTTCCCTGCACATGAACACATGCGGGGTGAACATTTTCCCTGCGAGGGCTCACCTTCTGGCTGACTCTGGCCCCCCGGGGCTGGTGGAAGAGCTGCATGGTCCAGACGTGCCTCCCAGAGACGCCTCTGATCAGCATGGTCACAGACGGACAGGGGTCTGCCGGCACACAGGGATGTTACTTAGACGCATGGTGGATTGTTTCCGTCTCAAAACATTTTCCGTGGCGTTGAAAACAACCCAGGTCTATGATGTTTGAGTGTTAATGGGCTAACACGTGACGACAGAAATAACATGTTAAAAGACAACTGTCTATGTGTGGGCGATAACACATGGACGATAAACGATAACATAGCGGCCGATACACGATAACGCACAAGTTAACGTATGACACGCGGATGATGACAGAAGTCAACCAATCGCACACGGATGATAACCAGTGAATGGTGGACGGTGAACAGACACATTTGAGGGATAACTGATGACACGGGCTGGACGACTGACTCTGCTCGTTGCCCAGCGGCTGTTCCAGCATGGCCAGGATGACGGAGTTGTCCAGGACGAAGTAACGGAAGTTCTTGCGGCTGGTGGAGGTCAGCCTGGAGTACTTGATCAGCGTGTCCTCGTTCAGCAGGCTGCAGGGCGAGGCTGGGCCACTGGGCGACGGGAAAGCCCCCAGCACCTGCATTATGCTGTCAGGTAGAGCAGAGGAAGGGGATGAGCACCGTCTAGAGGTGTGGATGACAGACATGAGGGTACCTGATATGAAAACATCTCAAACAGGATGGTGTGAACAAAAATGGCTTCAGTCTTTGGTTCTGGGACGAGTAAATTGTGACGATCCTTTCTTGACAATTTGGTTCATAAGGGGTGCCGGTAATTGTGACATGTTTTAAATAGAAATGTTAATATCCTGATAAAAAGTCTGTCTAACAAACTGTTACCTCAAATGCTACATTACAATAAATACTTTTGTGATAAACAATCCCCAGAACTTTAATATAAAACCAATACATTACCACTGACACCCATTCCAGACAAACAAGGCCTGTAACTGTATTGTTCCGAGTGTTGCATAATATCTGCTGGTCTACCATGACATAACCATGAAGTCCACCATCAACCTGTTGACCTCAAATGCTGTGTCAGTTCCATATCATATTTTAAGGACTGCTAAATACCAATGGACCCCACTAAAACACTGATAGTATTGTTCAGATCGGGGGGACAAGGCTAAGAACCTGTCAGAACAACCCTATTACTGAGCCTAGGCACAAGGCTAAGAACCAAACCTGTCAGAACAACCCTAATACTGAGCCCTGGGACAAGGCTCTGAACCAAACCTGTGAGGACGATTCCATTACTGAGCCTAGGCTAAGAACCAAGCATAACAGGACAATCTCATTACTAGTCTCTGGTAAAACTCACCAGGACAGGGTGGCTTCTGCCGCGTCCTTCACCCTCATGGAGGCGGGGTTGTGCTCTTTGTCCCCTTTGTACCGCACTTCCTGGTCACCCGTCTTGGACTTGCTGCCTGATATGCCGAGCTCCACGATCTCCAGCACCTCTATCAAACAGTCCTGTAAACGCACCACAAACAGAACAATAACCAAAATCATGAAACGAGAGTGAATAAAGATTTGTGACAGTTGGAATAACAAAAATCAAGGTTTTTCATCCACAATTCCCACAGCTTGGTAAGCTTCTACAGTGATCTGCAACCCAACCGCGCACTGATATGAGGGCTCCTACATGCCAGGACAGACCCACATGACCAGTAGCTGACATAAATGCCAGGACAGACCCACAGGACCGGTAGCTGACATACATGCCAGGACAGACCCACATGACCAGTAGCTGACATACATGCCAGGACAGACCCACAGGACCGGTAGCTGACATACATGCCAGGACAGACCCACATGACCAGTAGCTGACATACATGCCAGGACAGACCCACAGGACTGGTAGCTGACATACATGCCAGGACAGACAGCTGACATACATGCCAGGACAGACCCACAGGACCGGTAGCTGACATACATGCCAGGACAGACCCACAGGACCGGTAGCTGACATACATGCCAGGACAGACCCAC
Source organism: Novumbra hubbsi (assembly GCA_016801125.1). NCBI lineage: Eukaryota > Metazoa > Chordata > Actinopteri > Esociformes > Umbridae > Novumbra > Novumbra hubbsi. The sequence goes on from JACXGK010000990.1 coordinate 79,417, forward strand.
AGGACCGGTAGCTGACATACATGCCAGGACAGACCCGCAGGACCGGTAACTGACATACATGCCAGGACAGACAGCTGACACACATGCCAGGACAGACCCACAGGAGCGGTAGCTGACATACATGCCAGGACACACCCACAGGACCGGTAGCGGGTGGTGGATACAGGCGGTGCAGCCCCCACCCTACCTTTTCATTGAGCATGTCAGGGTGTTCGGTCAGCCAAACGCAGAGGCACTGGAAAGCTGCCAGGATCATGGAGTGGAGGTCTCTGGAATGGAGCGGGGCCGGACGGCTGCACTGGAACACAATGTAGCCGCACACGGAGCTGACCGCACGCTTGCGCTCTGCCGAGTCCACGTTCGCCTTTACCTGTGGAGAGAGAGAGCACCGGCACAGCCTTGGGAAAAACCTTGAGGAGAACAACAACAGGTTTCCTTAACCTGACGGTCTACTGTAAAGTGCGTCATAAGCCTGTCATGTTGAAGGAAACCCATTTCGTATTTCCAGTTAACAAAAGGTAACTTCCGAGAACACAGGAATGTCCCTTTAATTTCTAACTCGTGAATGGAAAGTTGATTTTTCCTTTGGTCCCGTGTTTTATTTGAGGGGAAACATTATCCCAGTGAACTGGGACGACGGGCCGCGTCTTAACCGCGGCGCGAGAGAAACGCTCACATTAACGAGCTGAACTTTACAACGCACTTCCTGATTGACCTCAGAACCACTCTGCCGGCTCTCACCTTGGCCAGGCCAGCCAGGAGCTCCAGGGCGGCCAGGGAGATGCTCATGTCGGGCCTCCACTGGGAGTTGAGCCTCTGGGTGACCAGATGGATGCTGCGGATCAGCAGACCTGAGGCCGTATCTGTGTGGAGAGCTGGGGATGTGACGGCCCACAAGACCACGCCAACACCGGAAAGGACCACGCCGCACCGACACAGGAGAGGACCGGGCCACGCCAGCACGAGCAGAGGAGAGCCGGGGGTTAGTAGCGCTCGCACCAGGCAGAACACGTCCAATAGCGATCAGCTACACTCAACACAGCAGGCAGAACCGTCGCAATAACAAAGACACATTGGAATAGTTTGTTGGGCGGGGATGAGGTTGGATGTTACTGATGACTACCCCGGGGTCGGGGACTCAAATTAAGTTTGCAATTCTTCTAAATAAAAGAATGTAGTAAATGACTGAGTTTGTAACACCCAACCGGGCCATATGCAGTGTTGTGGCGAAAGCCAAACCCAGGACCTTTCCACCAACCAAGTACACACTTGTTGAACCAAACAACCGTTTTGTTTGTTGTCCAGACGCGTGGAGGTTAAAATGAAGATGCAGAACAAGGCAACAGTTAACATGTACACAGTCTGGGGTCCAACAGATAACATGTAAACAGTCTGTCCGGGGTCCAACAGATAACAGGTAAACAGTCGGTCCTCCTGAAACGACATGCGGAAACACCATGCATGCAATTGAAGAAAAACAAGACAAATGCATGGCAGCTGTTGCATAAGACGACCTACAAGAGGAAACGACAACTTCTGACCGACAGCCTGGATTCTAAATATGTCAGTAAAGTTTAAAGGTGAAAGTCAGAGCATTCAGAAAACACAAAAACACACGAAGGCATTTGTGTTTCATTAGCTACTCATGCGTCAAGGTCATCCCTGCTAATTATTAATGTCATCCATCATCAATGTCAATGTTTGGGATGTTCCACAACTTCAGAGGCTTTGTCGAGGTTCCACTGACAAGGAGCAGCTTGATCAGTTTGATTGGTTCACTCATTCTGACATACAGCTCCAACACTTGGTATCTTAATATTAAACGGCTCAGCCGACATCGTTTATTTAGGTCAGCCCATTTGGTATTTCCAGTTAATACGGTTATACGAACCCAAACGCGACACAGGTTTTTAGACGGCCTCCTTCCCCGGGCTTACCGTAGTCCCTGAGCAGCGCCTGGGCGGACCGGTCACTGTCCGGCGTGGTGGCCTCGGAGCTGCCCCCGCTCACGCTGCTGACGCCACTGTGGTTCCTGCGGTGGGAGTGGCTGCCGTCCACGCTGCCCTGCTGGGGCGGCACAGTCTGGTCAGATAACACACAGCCCCGGGGGAACTGGTCGGCACAGTCTGGTCAGATAACACACAGCCCCGGGGGAACTGGTCGGCACAGTCTGGTCAGATAACACACAGCCCCGGGGGAACTGGTCGGCACAGTCTGGTCAGATAACACACAGCCCCGGGGGAACTG
>JACXGK010000991.1:0-25744 GCA_016801125.1 Novumbra hubbsi
CCTTATGGTGGTTTATTCTGTCACGGTGTTGTAGTGTGGCGGAACCATTCGCAGACATTTTTAAATGAAAATGGGTTTAATCCTTAACAACAAGACAAATACAAACTAACACGAACTGTACACGTAAAATGAAAGGACTAACTAACATAAAACGATATACAAATAACGTGTAGAGTATCCACTTGAAAATGAACTAAACCGAGACAAACCGTGAGCCGTTGAGACAAGCAACAAACAATAAACCACACCGGGTGTGGCTAGAAAATGAACCTAAGTAGGCTCCCCAATCAGAGTCAACTGAATGCAGCTGCTCTGACTAGGGAGCCCACAATGGCATGAAGAGGGCTAGAGGCCTCACAAAAAGTATTGCCCTGAAATGGCCAGGGGCTCGCAGCCAGGGCATGACAAAATGTAATAATGCACTTGGGATTTGAACCTGCAATGTTTGATCCCCTGATCAGTTCTCTGCATAATCAAATAAGCTTTTTTCCAGGTAGGAACGACAATCAGAAAAGCAATGCTTTATTTGGACTTCCTTAGGGCTAACTATCCCTGGTAGAAACTGATAACAGGGTTATTCTCCATCACTTTACCTATTCTTTAAATATGCTGCATACTTGCCTCAATAGGTATTTACAATAAAATTGTATGCTAACCTATGAGTGCTGATCTAGTGTCACTCTTGCTTTTCAGATAATGAAGAAAGACACTATCAACCATTTCAAAGTAGTGGCATCGGTTGGTTCATTGGACTAAACCTCTGCATCCAATGTACATCCTGATGTTTTCCATAGTCAGACATTATTATTTATTTATTAATTTGAAAAAAAATCATTAAAGTGGTTGGAAGCACACATCAGAGTGTGTTATTTAGAAAAGGTGAGAGTAAATGTTGCATTCTTTAATTGGATGGTTAGAGGAAAGGTATCATTACACACTGAATTTTCTCCACTGTTCAAAGCATTCAATTTGACAGACAACATATGGCTTACAGCTCATTAACACAACTTCATGTGGCTTTTATTTGGTATTTTGCTACTGGTATTTTTTTGCTACTGCGATAATAATAATAATTGTTTCAACCCAGCATGATCGCCGCTGGGATGAAACAATTACAAACAAAAGTCACAAACAATATCATTCCTTTTCTCCTTTTATTTTTTTTTATTTTCTTTATTAGTAACAAATACAATTTTATTAATATTTTATCAACTAAATTGTGGACGTATTTTCGATTTCAACAGACTTCTATCATTTGATCCGTACAATCCTAACCATAACTTTCACTTCTATTATTTTAAAGGAAAAATAAACATACACATCTTTTGCACATTGTATAATTATTATTTTAAAAGAAGCAAATGCCATAAACAAAATAAAGCAGGTAGCGTGTTTAGTCATGTGGTAGACCCAGTGAAGGGAGACAGGCACAGACCTGGAAAATGGGAAAGCAGCGCCTAGGTGCAGTGATTAATGCGGAAGACTTCCACCTGTGCTCATTGGCCACCTGGCCCCAACCCGGCTGCAGCCAATCAGCAGCCAGAGGGAAACCTATGAAAGGCCACAGCATGGAGCCAACGCGAGGTAGAGGGGAGGAGCACCCCTAGTCAGGAAGACTGCAGACACGAAGGGAACCCGGTACAAACCACTGCTAACCGAACTGTGTTTTTCCCTAACAGAAGGAGTCCAGGGACGGTGACGGAGAGAGGGTGATGACGGGAACACCCCTTACCTTATGTTTGAGTTTTCTTGCCTCACTTGAGTTGTTTTTTTCCACTACCTTGATCTGCATTATACCCAAATAAAGACGTTTTGTTTGATAGCCCCGGTGACCTTCCTCTCTGGTGCCTTGATTTCATCCCCCTCCACACGCTGGGCCTACCACACATGCTTTAAAATGACCAACCTTGCACAAAACAACAAGATTGACTGTAAAGTATTTGACACCAACAGAAAAAAAGGTTTTCAGACAAATTCACTGAACAAACACTTTAGTGAGCCAGGGCCAACTCCAATTTTGTTTATAAACATATAAATAAGGAGCCATATCTATTTCTAATAACATTTCCAGGGCTTATGGGGAACTGTGGGGCACAGTTTCTGGAAGAGCAATACCCCACCAATGGGACCAGGCCTGGTGTGAACAAATATAACTTACATCATACAGTAAATGTAACGCCCTTGTGATTATAACAAAATACATGAAATACTTCGATTTGACACATCCCCCTGATGATGTGATAATTAAATAGTGTGGAACTATCTTCCGAGCTCCGGGTTTCCTCAGTGGCAAGCCTCTGAATGCTGTGTGTAATGTCTTGAGCTCAACAGGGGTGTGAGTTCATTTACAGACACAAATCATTCAGACCCAATCTCACACCTCACTGAGCACATGCAGATGGGATCGGACCCTGGAGCACGCAAGCCTGCCACCTAACAGTTGGTAGGGCTGAATGCAGCTATAGCAGGCTTATTTTCCCTTGTCACGCTCTGAGAAAGCGATCGATAGAATTAATGCAGTGGCGGCTTTCTGCGAACGGTTGGAACTTCATATTAGGTTTAAGAAGAGAAAAGTGTTGACGTCTGGACTTGGGTTGATCATTGCAACAATGTTGTCATAAGACTGTTCCGTACCCATCCGTCACCGGATTGAACATCAAGAGAATGTAAACTGACCAGGGTTCATACGTAACTGATCTATTGTGGTGATAGACTTGATGTGGAATATCACTATGATGTATTGGATATGGCTGAATATGTTATGACAGCTGCCTTGTCTGAGGTCTGTCTAGTTTGCTGTGGGAATTTAAGATTTTTGCCAATGTGTGGTTTGTGTTTTCATACTGCAACCAAGAAGTAACATTGTTATGGGTTTGTGGGTTTGATTCTCACCGGGTGGCTTGGACAAAAATGTATCCACTCACTACGTTAAGTCACTCTAGATAAGGTCTGCTAAACGACTAAAGTGATGGGGAAAAGTGGACCCGCTATTTATTGGGGGTCCAGTGTTGGTGGGATGTGAAGTTGCATTATATTACCTGGAGAAGTGTTGTTGCAGTGACACCATCTGCCTACGTCTCTGCTGAGCCTTTATCCGTCTCCTCACTCCACACCCAGATGTTGTTGTTTTCTCCAACTTCAAAAGTTCTCTGCCTGTAAGAAGAAGGTACTCATGTAAGTAAAATGAATATACATAATTATTTTCGATCAATCTTGCATGATATCCAAATCTATTAATGCAATGCAGAGATGATACATCTGTTAACTTTTTTTTTCACAGACTTAAGGACAACTCAAAAAAGATTTGTTAAGCCCCCATAGTTGACAGGTTGCAGGTCTGAATATCCAACTCATTACACTTGCAAAAATGCCTTAAGATGAACAGCAGTTGCCATATAAAAAAATCTGTTTTAGCCTGCCAGCTGAATTAGCCTGGCAATGGACCATTTTATCAGTAAAGAGAAACATGTCTAGACCAAACGAAGTGCTTTCTATTTCAGAAAAACAATTATAATATGTTCCAATAGAAAAATCACAGCTAAATTATTTTTTTTGTAATGAAAACTAATTTCCCATTTTTTCTGGCTAGACACATTTCTTTGTAAAAATAAAAGCCCTAAAAGTTCAATTACAACCACCACAGAGTTCCAACCAGGTAACACACAGATTTACTTGCAAGGCTAATGTGTAATAAGTGTTTGTTGCCAAAGGCAGACTATGTCTAAAAGTGCCTTAAAAAGAATGGGACTGCATTCACTGATATTACATTGTAGATAACAGTGACCTTACAGGTACATGAATACAGTTACGTAAAAAAAAAAAAAACCATGGTACAACTATGGTAGTTCCTTCTTCCACTTCCGAGTCTGAATCCTCAAAATACACCATGATTTTACCCTTGACATATGATGTTTCTACTATGGTTCTGCCATTATACATTTCTACCGTTGTATACCCTGTCATTCAAAAGCTCTATGAAAGCATACATTTAGTAATTTCCTTGTTCTCTATGAAAGCATACATTTAGTAATGTCTTTGTTCTCTATGAAAGCATACATTTAGTAATGTCCTTGTTCTCTATGAAAGCATACATTTAGTAATGTCCTTGTTCTCTATGAAAGCATACATGCAATTAGTTTGAGTTGGAAATACAGCAAAATGAGCCGGACAAACAGTCAATGACTAGGTTACAAATAATAATTGTGTTCCTCAAACTTTGCTTTCATCAGCAAATCCAAAATGTAACTTCTCCTTTAAGAGGCTTCACTGTCCTCCACTCGTTACCTGTATTAATGGCACCTGTCTGAACTTGTTATCAGTATAAAAGACACCTGTCCACAACCTCAAACAGTCACACTCCAAACTCCACTATGGCCAAGACCAAAGAGCTGTCAAAGGACACCAGAAACTAAATTGTAGACCTGCACCAGGCTGGGAAGACTGAATCTGCAATAGGTAAGCAGCTTGGTGTGAAGAACCAACTGTGGGAGCAATTATTAGGAAATGGAAGACAAACAAGACCACTGATAATCTCCCTCGATCTGGGGCTCCACGCAAGATCTCACCCTGTGGGGTAAAAATTAGCACAAGAACGGTGAGCAAAAATCCCAGAACCACACGGGGGGACCTAGTGAATGACCTGCAGAGAGCTGGGACCGAAGTAACAAAGCCTACCATCAGTAACACACTATGCAGCCAGGGACTCAAATCCTGCAGTGCCAGATGTGTCCCCCTGCTGAAGCTAGTACATGTCCAGGCCCGTCTGAAGTTCACTAGGGAGCATTTGGATGATCCAGAAGAAGATTGGGAGAATGTCATATGGTCAGATGAAACCAAAATAGAACTTTTTGTTAAAACTCAGCTCATCGTGTTTGGAGGACAAAGAATGCTGAGTTGCATCCAAAGAACACCATACCTACTGTGAAGCATGGGTGTGGAAACATCATGCTTTGGGGCTGTTTTTCTGCAAAGGGACCAGGACGACTGATCCGTGTAATGGACAGAATGAATGGGGCCATGTATCATGAGATTTTGAGTGAAAACCTCCTTCCACCAGCTAGGGCACTGAAGATGAAACGTAGCTGGGTCTTTCAGCATGACAATGATCCCAAACACACCGCCCGGGCAACGAAGGAGTGGCTTCGTAAGAAGCATTTCAGGGTCCTGGAGTGGCCTAGCCAGTCTCCAGATCTCAACCCCATAGAAACTCTTTGGAGGGAGTTGAAAGTCCGTGTTGCCAAGCAACAGCCCCAAAACATCAATGCTCTAGAGGAGATCTGCATGGAGGAATGGGCCAAAATACCAGCAACAGTGTGTGACAACCTTGTGAAGACTTACAGAAAACGTTTGACCTCTGTCATTGCCAACAAAGGGTATACAAAAAAATTTTGAGAAACTTTTGTTATTGACCAAATACTTATTTTCAAAATGCGACTTAACGTTCAATACAACATCCAGGTCAGGTAAATGTTGACTTTCCTTGCTACTTGAAAACAGGATTGGTGAGACTTATGCACAGTCTCTGAGGTCTTGACTTGTGGTATGTTGTAACACCTTCAAATATCAACGCTTATGTCCTTGCCAAAGCAGCTCTTGGGGTGATTATAAATAAGCGTAGTAAAGCAAATTAGGAGATATAGTATATATATAAGTATAGTCTTTTTTTGAATAAAGGATAGAATATAACAAATCTGCATTTCTGCAAACCCAATTATCATGGCCCATTATATCATAAACGGGGTAATGCACTCTGTCATTAAATTCAGTCTGTATAATTATTCCCAACCTCACCAATGGCCACAGTGCAGACGTTCACATAGACACACAAAAACATACTATTGGATAGTGGTTTCCAAACTTTGGATTCCACCTGAAGTACTCCGTCAGGTGCATTTAATCTGTAAATCTGTAATTTTGTGAGACTTTAGCAGCCCCTGTAAATAAATAATGTAACCCCAGGGATCCTTGCACTCCTGAGTGGGAACGACTGATTTAAGATGTGAAAAAAAGGGGTTCTTAGAGCCTTGTAGCAGATAAGTAAAGTGCCAGGAGACTTGTGCCAGGAGACTTGTACCTTTAATTGAAAAGGTAATTAATTGAAGAGTAATGAAATGCATTTCTATCATAATTACAGAGTCTTTTCCTCTGCCAAGGCCAACTGAAGGATCAGCCCGGATCAACCTATAAGTGGCCACTTATCTAATAAAAGGTATGCTTCCAAAACAAATGAGTCACGTAACTAAGCCTTAAATGTGTTCCAGACAATGTCAGGTCTGTGACTTCTGTATGAACTAATTGCAGTGCAATGTTTGTTCAATGACTCATTCAACATTCATTCCCAAAGTCCAACTTCAATATTTTTCCTTGAACCAGTATGTTATCTCGAATGATGCCACGGTTTCAGTTTCATAGACAGACATGTTCATTCATTATTACTTCTATTCCAATACTGGTCATGTCAAACTCTTCTATTCAAAGTAAAAATGAATTCTGGAACCATTTTAACCTCTTTGGCAGTATCTTCCAAAACAAAAGAGTGAGAGGCATCCATTTCATTGTCAGTTCCATATTGTTTGGCTAGTTTTGTGTTGGCAAGATTAGTGATATGGCAATATTGATTGTAACCTGAATCACCACTCCCATCTAGTGGTGAACAAAATCAGGTACTCCAGGAGAAATCAGGATACACAGTGTCACGGGGCTCAGTTTAAATTCCCCAATGAATGTATTTTCAGTATTCTTTATGTACAGTATTTCCTTCTTCCTGCATGTTTAATGTGTAGGAATTCTGCAAAACAAGGATAAAATTGTATCCTATTCTTTTTAAGACATATGCTCAGGAAAATGCCCCACACTACTGTTTTTTTAAACCAGTGTCATGTATAGGCGTCACGTAAGAGCACCTAATTAGCATGACCAATCTAATCAATCTAACAATCTTCTGATCTCACGCATCGCCTACTGCCGAGAGTATAGAGTCATGAAATACACTGAAGAATGTCAAATCTATATTTTTTTTTTTACTAATATTGTGGGAATCTCAACAAATAATTGAAAAATGTTTTTATAGAATATAAAATGTCATTCCTTTGTGACATGATCTGCATTATTTTTGTAATCAATAGTTCATAAACATCTTATTATGTTGAATTCCGTGTTGTTGCTTATTTATTCATAATATCATTTTAAAACGTGTGGTTATACATTTTGTAGGTGGTTCATAAACATAAAATCACAGTCTTTCTGTTTATGTTTAGGGGCAATATAAAAAGTTCCTAAAAATAATATCACATTATTTATTAAATAACAGTAAAACAACCTCAAAATCTATTTAAATAAAAAATAAATACACGGCTGCATGACACTATCTACTGTATCAAAGAGACAGTAAGAGTTAGAAGCAGCACAGTGGTGAACTGATTTAACAGACAAAATAAAAAGGAAAATCTGTGACATGCGTGAGTTCATTGAATTAGTAGGATATGACGAAATTCAAGACAAGTGACCTAGATCAGTGTCACACTAGCATGTTATTGGTTTGTGCAAGGGTTTCTGTGTTACGGTTTGCTTGTTGCTTAATAACATTACCAAGCCAAATGATTCACCCACGGTCTGAATTTACTTCAATCATGTTATTCTCTCATATGCCTAGATAAAGAAAACAATATGCTACAAAAAAATTGATAGCATTATTCTGTCGAACTGCAGTTTTTTTGCAATACACAAAACATTGTTTTAGTGCAAACATGTTAGCTGCCACCAAGTAAACATGGTCATGTAATGCCTTCCTCTGGGTGGGATGAGGGTAAATTGGTATAATTGAGGAAGCTCTCCTTTTCCTCTCAAATTGTTGTTTGAATTATGGCCTTGGGACCTTCCCCATGTGCAACACTTACATTTTATATTTTAGCCATTTAGCTGAGCGACTTCACCCAATAAGTGAATTCCTCTTAATCAAGGCGCCTTGCAAAACCAACACTGACAATCATACAAAGTTTACTTCCCTTCATCGAAGCCGGTGCCAAAGTAAACTGCATTTCTTTTTTGCGTGGTACAAGGATACACAAGTTAATTAAGATACACATCTAAATCAATTTTTAGCTGCTTTCAGAAGATTGTCAGGGACTCTGCTGCTTCAAGGGAAAGGTTGTTCCGCTACTGAGGTGCCAAAACAGAAAAGAGTTGAGGCCAGTGCTGAGCCGGAGTTTGGTGGCCAAAAGACAAAGCGGCAGATCCGGGTGTTGTAGGGTTTAAGCACCGCCTGCAGGTAGAGTGGTGCAGTTCCTTTTTCTAAACCATAAGGGAAGTACCATGGTCTCGATCACACATTGTGTCTCGATACATTAGGATCAAAATGGACTGAACTTGACTATACATTATACTATATACTATACGTTGTGTAACACAATGACATAAGAACAATAAGCGTACACCAAAATCACCAACCGGTTGAGGGCTTGATTCAAATTAACATTGAAAGACCAAGTAAACCATTGAAATCACAAGCTGTTCCAACATGCTTGAATTTCATCACAGCAACTCAGAATGTGACTCAGTAATGAATATCGCCCCCACATGCCTGTATGTACTCCTGACAACATCTGGGCATCAGTGAGCTTCTGTTCAGTTTGTTGTTGCTACATGCCGGCGGTGGATGAACCAATACATAAGGTGCCAGAGAATCTCAATTATCTCAGGTCTGAGGGAACATGAGGGCCAGACAATGGCATCAATGCCTTCATCATCCAGAAACTACATCCAGAAAAGCCTGGGCATTGTCCTGCACCAGGAGGAACCCAGGCCCCATTGCACTAGCATAAGATCTGACAACAGGTCTGAGAATTTCATCCCGGGTTAGGTTGGCTAGCATGTGGAGGTCTGTGTGACCCTACAAGTACATGCCTCCCCAGACCATCACTGACCCAGCGCGAAACCGGTCATGCTGGTTGATGTTGCAGGCAGCATAACGTTCACCACCACGTCTCCAGGCTCATGTCTGTCACATGTGCTCAGTGTGAACCAGCACTGTGTAGAGAACGGGGCACCAATGGCGGACCTGCCAATTCTGGTGTTCTCTGGCGAATGCTAATCAAGCAGCACAGTGCTGGGCTGTGAGCACCGGGCTCATTAAAGGACATCGGGCCCTCATGCCACCCTCATAGAGTCTGTTTCTGATAGTTTAGTCAGAAACATGCACCCCAGTAACCCACCGGAGGTCATTTTCTAGGGCTCTGACGGTGCACCTCCTGGTACACGAAGGGGCAGATATCAATTCTGCCGCTGGGTTGATGCCCTTCTACGGCCCTGTTCAGCTCTTCCCTTGTTACGGCCCGTCTCCTGGTATCTCCTCCATGCTTTTGAGTCTGTGCTGGGAGACATAGCACACCTTCTTGCCATTACGCGTGTGGATATGCCATCTTGGAAGAACTGCCTGTGCAAACTGAATGTGCTGCAGGTGCCACGTCATGCTACCAGCAGTGACAAGGACACAAGTAAAACACAAAACTAGAGAAGAATCCGTCAGGAAGGATAAGGACAATTATCTGTAGTCACCGGCTGCAAAACCAGTGCATTTGTTGTCACTTTCATTTGCACCAAAACAGGTGATATGATTCAAAATTGCATTTGTTTCCTAACTGGACAGATTGGTGTTATACTGTGATGATTAAGTGTTCCCATATTACTCTTTTTTTGCATAGTGTACATACTTCTGCGGTAACATCCAGCTGCAAGCCAGAAAACATATTAAATAAATATCTGTTTTATCATATTTATTTGTGCAGTTTAAGCCAGAATCCAAAACCAACCAGTGCAGACCGTGATTATATTCATGTAATTCAAATGGCCTATCACAAGACCATCTGACCCAAAAAAGTATAACAATTAACATCTAGTCTAAGGCGTAAGCAAAAACATGCTGTTGAATCTTGCAGGGTGTTTTCTACTGGTTTAACTCTTCTCCGAATTTGACAACAAAGTATACAAACAAGTTGTAGTTAAAACCTCAGATGTCAGCTGAAAATGAACCATAAAACTCAGTATCAAAATAGTTTGGGTGTAAGTGAATTGTTGGTTTTAGCTAGGTTAAAGTATTAGCGTGTAGATTTGAAACCATATTGGTGCCTACTATAGGATATTGACTGCTGTGGCATTAACAGAATGCACATTTACTACTGTATTATAGGATTCTAATCCAGCAGCAGCAAGCCTCAAAAGAAAATAGGCCTCTTACCCAACAGTGGATCTATGGCCTAGGGTGGTAAAGTTGTCTAAGCCTCATCTGTTCTAGCTCTCTCCATTTTCACATGTGATAAGTGAATAGGTCTTTTCAGAATTGCATGGAATACTTATGATGAGATCCGAATATGCCTGTTGCTGGAATAGACCCCATCCAACATAGATAATTCACAGCAGTTTTCAACTCAAAAGCCAAATTGCCACTAGAATGGTGCAGAAGGCTCACTGATGGCTAAAGAAAGCATTTGTTGGTAGTAAACTTGGTCAAAGGCTGTGGTACCAAGTACTCGCTCAGGGTGTTTGTAATTTGGTCCTTGACATTTGTGTTTCATTTCTGAATTATACATTTTCAAATTATGTAAGGGCAACATTTTCTGTGTAGCATTTGGCTCGTACAGTGTCTCTTGATTACATAACATCATGATTACATAAACTGTAATAAATAGATTCTGTAATAAATGTGCAAATTCCAGTCTTTATATGATCTGGATTGTATCTACATTTTTAACACCTGGCATTCTAAGCAAAATCACAGAAACATATCTATTGTGTAGTAAACATATACCCCACAAATGAAAATAAGCTTTAACAAATGAATGCACCATTAAATAGAAGTGTTTATGTATCTGGATCCCAATATACTTCACAAACACTCTATAAACATCACAGAAAACAAAAATACAACAACATCCCTACTTTACTGACTACTCCAAAATGCTTCATATTTCCCAAAATGCTAACACATAAAAACTATATTTAGAAACTTCCTGAAGCAAAAGAAAAAAATGTTTGGGCGTCATAGCAGCTACAAAACATTTTGTGTTATTTCAGTTTTCATTGATGTTTATCAAGTTTAGTTTCGGGATTCAAATCAACTTGAATACATTTCAACTCTATATATTTCAGGACATAGGTGTAACCTCATTTAATCCTATTATCACAAGTGAGATTCTTGCTACAAACAAGATTTGTTAAAGACTCTGTGTGACTCTGATTCAGCCCACTGCAGTGAACGGTAAACTGTACTTGAACTAGCCTTTACATTATAGTCATTTAGCAGACACCATTCCAGAGCAACCTACAGGTAAAAGAGCTTGGTGGGTCAACCACACAACCCATTTAAGGTATGTACAAATTACTCAGCAAACTGCGTCAATAACATGCAGCTCTGAGCCACATCACACCTGCATTTTTTTTAAATGTTTTTGGTAGCTTGTCTTGCTTTATTTTGAAGCTGTTTAAGATGTAAAGATAGAGTTGAGAGTCACTGTGGAAAGAGCATCAGGGCTAATTCAAATTCAGCAGTACATGTGCACCAGAAACAGCGGGTTAGATCATTCAACCACCTAGTGGGCCGAACAGAAATATGATTTGTACCCAGCCAATTGGGTTGAGTGAATAACCACATTTGTTGAGTTGTTTGGTTTACTCTAATCTTTTTCCCAGACACACTTGGCATTTTGAGTCAAACGTTAACTGCACAGCCAATAGGAAAAGCGCCAGCAACTGACAGTTAAATAACCATTAGCGCAATCTGACCGACACACAGAAACAACAATAAAGCACAGCAAATTTGTTTAAGAAGGCTTGTCTCATATGCATGGATTGTGCCACTGTCACTTGGTTGCATAGCCATGATGGGAACAAGTTAAACAGGGTTTATTCATTTAACCAGGGGCTAATAACTGTTTTGTCCTTAATACACTTAAAGGGCCTGGAAATTTGATATAAATAAAGTCTATTCCATGGTCATACTATTTAAATGATTAAGAAAGGTGGCAATGTTGTCATTAGCTTGCGAAGTCAGTCGAAAATACTCAGTTGTGCTAACGGTAGCTAGCTCAATATGTGTGGGCAATTAGCTAGCTAGCTAATGTTATATGCATCTAAAATATGTCAGGTAATAAAAACCTGAAGGGTTTGGCTGTTAATAATGGTTATGCTAAAGGCCTAGTCCATTTCCACCGGTGTGCTTCTACAGTGTGTGGAAATGTTAACTGAGGCAATTACCGGCTTGGTAGGGACCGGTATTGGTAGTCCGGCCACTGGGAGCACAAACTTGGACCAGGTGTCACCTGTGAGTTATGGCCTTACACAAGCCAGCTGGGCCTGAGCCACAGGTCTATCAGGGACGCAAGACAGGGAAACCGACTCTCTAAGTGGATAAGAGCTACCGGTGGGAATACATGGTGCTAAGTCTGCAGTCATTGGTCCACTCCAAAAGGAGCTACAGGAACTAGAGACAAGGAAAGCCCCATGTTTTTGCGAGACAAGGAAAGCCACATGGGCCCTGCCGAACCAGTCATAGATCCGGATGATTAAGGGTCAATGCCAAAGAAGGGCCCCCCTCGAGAGGAGATCAACACCTAGCTCAAGAAACCCGGGGAGAAAAACAGTTTGCAGTGACAGGAGGTGAGGTTTGAGGCAAAACCCTAATGCACAACAAATACAATCGTGATTTAAAAGGCCAAGCAGTTGTAAAACCAGCCGGGAGCCTCACCTCCCAAACTATAAGAACATGTACACCTGGAAACGTAAATGTTACACTAACCATGAAAAGCAAATCCAAATGTAGCTTTTTGTAGTAGTTAAAATATTTGAGACATTGTCCCCTCTAGTTGCACTGGCAGAACTTCTGAAGCGATGCCCAAGGAGTCCCGGCATACCCCCTCGTTAAGGAGACGCACGGTTATCCAGTTTCCATACTGAGACGGCTGTGCATCGGAGATTCAGCCAGGGGGAAATGGTGGGTCTCACAAAAAACGTGCCCTAACAATCGCCAGGGAGCTGGACCTTTGGGTCTGGCCACAGAACGGCCAAACCCTCGGAGAGAGGCCTGCCTCTGAACATCATTAAGACACTCCAGGCAGCCAGAACCTCTTCTACCAGCGCATTCTTTTGAATCCTGGTATAAAGACTGGGGTGTTGCTCCCCTCCAAAGCTTTGTGGGTATTTTTTTGCTTAAAGTTTCTTCAAAAGCACTTTGAGCTTGACCTTTGTACCATGCGGCTATCTCAGCTTGCGCGTGTGGAAAAAGGGACAAGGCGATGTCTGGTTTGCCCACTCTGGTTGGTCGGTTCTTAGCGGGGTCAGGGCAGATCAGGCGGAAAGCGTTTCTCCTGTCCCTGGCTTCTAATAAGAACCGTGGCCATCTGGAAGCATTGCCAGGTCATCCTGCTCTCGGCTCAAGCTGGAGGGAATGTGTGAGGGAATTACGCTCTGTATTTCTGCGTCTTGGGATAAATTTCCACCAAATATTGGTAGGTAGTTCTTCATACTGGCACGGCTGATGGACCTTTCTTTGGAAGGGCTGCCTTGGGTGAGCACGTTGAGTGTTCTCTCCCCCCCGCTTAGCGAGGTAACATCCCTTTGTCCAGCATCAATCCGGCGACCTGAATCTATGTGGGCATGTGAATGATGGGTTCTTATACCTTAAGAAAGGAAGCTCCCGGCTGGTTTCACATCTGCATAGCCTTAAAAGGGGAAGTTGTATTTGCCGTCAAGTTGTGTGTGCCTACAGGCGTATCCCCTTGTGTTGCACCGAAAGGGAACTGTACTCTTCAGTAGCTATTTCAAAAGACGATAATATTGATATCACCATTGACTGGGTTTGAAGTGTTACCCAATAATTTGTCAACTGGTCCAAAAAAACTATTGAAAATGTAAAGTTTTGGAATATTTATTAAACATCTGTGTAGCTGCTTAACGTGAAAACCAAAGCTGTGCAGCCCTTCCCTTTGAAGAATAGAATGTTGGTTTGATGCATCTAGGTCATGTGATTGGGGAGCTAATGAATTTCAAAGCAATTTTGTCATATTTAATTATATATGTATATGTAATAATAATGTTTTTTGGGGAAAGAACCAAAGGTTTGCAACATGACTCACTATGAAGGGAAGACATTGAAATGATGTGTCTCAGTCACAGTAATGTAAAAATTCTAGTATTTTTATGAAACCATGTACATTTTAAATAGAAAAAGCAATTGCTGCGCAATTTGTGGCCCTTCCCTCTAAAGAATAGAACATTGAAGATTGAAGCTTCTAGGTCATGGGATCAGGCAGCTTTTGAAATTCTTTGAAAATGTAAAATAACACGTACAAAACAATTCTAGGAAACAAATGACAGTATGTTTTCTTTCTTTCTGAACAGTTAAGCATTGGTTTGTTGGGGATTTATTCAAAGAGTTACTGAAATTTGTAAACAGCAAAAATGCACAGTACAGTGTTTTTTCATAATGAGATTATTGCTTA
The DNA here is from genome assembly GCA_016801125.1 of Novumbra hubbsi. Lineage (NCBI taxonomy): Eukaryota > Metazoa > Chordata > Actinopteri > Esociformes > Umbridae > Novumbra > Novumbra hubbsi. Next base: position 14,490 of record JACXGK010000991.1, read on the forward strand.
AATCAATTATGAGCTATTGGGCTGCGAATAGCTGTCATATATAGAATATCAAGATAACTTTCCTACAGCCCCCTATCGATACTTTACTTGCAATAATATAGTTATGTTTGATAATCTTTTCTACTACTCTATTGAAGCCAGTATGATAATGTTACATATTCAGTCAGATGGGGTGATTTGGCCATTCAAATTGCTAAATTAGCAATGTAATTTTACACACATTCTGCATTAGCATTATTTGCTACAGTACTAGCTGTCACCGAAAACCTAATTCCAGATGTCGCCATTTTGGCAATTTGTAGTACCAAAACGTTGCTAGTGTGCAAATACTTTGCAGAGTGATTTAGGAACAAGGTAAACTTTGAAAGTGGAAGTTGTTCCAATAGCATGGAGACAAGGTTATGATTACACAAACCATAAGTTGATTTAGTAATACGTGTGGATTTTTTAAACATCCAGCAGATGTTGAGATGGTTGATCCTGTTGATGTTTTGTTCCTAAGTAATCCATAGGTTATTTTAGAGGCCATTGACCACCATTTCCAGTACATCTTGCAACATTCAGGTACAATGTTTGGATATGTTTAATTTCAATTGGGATATGCATAGGCCCCTGAGAAACAGCCAAAATCAATTCCCTGAAAGACACACTTCTATCAAGTCACTCCTCCAGTTTTAGCCCACATCAATTACACTGCAGTTTTAAATAAAAAAAAACAGATACCTTTCACACACACGTTTGAGTATGCACATTTCAAAATGGTGTATCCCGTTTGAAAAGCATGTACACACAGTTTAGTATCAGAGTTAGAGTGAAGAACGAGTGTAGTTGGGGTCCTAGTCCACAATACTGTAACATCCTGTTTCCCCCTTATACCTTCAGGCCATTAACCCTTCACGGACCTCTACGCCAATCATACCACACAATTAACGTCCGTCTCCATGACAATTCTCACGCCCAAGCAATGAGTTCATTCTCAACCGCAGTAAACGGCCCCTCATTTCGGTATGACAGTCATTCATTTAAAGCCGCTCTTATGGCAGCATCTTACCGTGCCTGTGGCAGGATGTGAGGTGGGTCGGCACAGGGATCACATGGAGGAATCGTCAATGCCAAGCATGCACCGAGCTGTGACGATCAGTCGGCTTGCAACAACGCGCCAACCCTAGTGACCAGGTCTCCCTGGAAGCAAATGGATGACTATAAGGTATTTCCACTTCTGCGGAATTCCAAGTTAAAATACAAAGGAAGTAGTGAAAAGTATCCATGGGATCCAGTCCGGAAACCTCGCGCTCAAGGGCCTACGTTGACCCTCCGAGGAAGAGAAGGCACGGCATCGGCTTCAGCGGCTATTCAGGCGCACGCAGGGAAACCTACCAGGAGCCTTGGTGAACAGAGTCCATGTGAGGTTCACATCCATGTAAAATGAGGAGAAAAGGCTCTGGTAACAATACCGTAACAACATGTGCACCACCATTGTGCTCTCTCTCAACCGCTCTCTGCAATTCACTCCTTTATCGCTCTATTTCTGTCCTTCTCTCTGAAGCTCACTCATACTTCCACTCCACTGCACTCTCTCTCTTCCTATTTTCAGCTGTATCTCAGTATTATGCTCAGCCTGTGCCCAGGGGATGTATAACATGTGTTCTGGGTGGGGGTGGGGGGGATGCCGACTTCATAGGTGGCACAATCTGCTTGAGCGAGGATCTGAGGAGAGCTGTCACGTCAGAGTATCTTAGAGAGGCCATCAAAGTCGTCTCCCTACTGTAGCTACACAAAAATGTTTGTGTTACGGGGGACGGACAGATACTCAAAATACTTGTGTCCTAATGTGACTGTGCGGTATGTAACTAACAATATACGAGGCTTTCTTTGAAATGACCAATTCAATAAGATAATGCGTTTGACCCGGGGGTGAGGCTGCGGAGGATAAACGTTATGTTGCCTTGACTGAATCGGCCGAAGTTCTGAAAATCTCAGAAATAAAATAGAATGACAGCAAAATCGCATTGAAGAAAAACATTATAATGAATATGGTCCACATAAGTGACTTTGTAAAGTGGTTCATGAATGACTGCACAGTTGTGCCCCTCTTTTGAAAGAATATTGTCCAAAGTCTTCATTGGAGAAGGGTTATTCAATAGAAGATGCACTTAGGACGCAGTTATCCAGACATTTGACACGGTAGAAAGAAAAACCTGCCCCAGAGTATTATTAATAGTACGTTAGATACAGACGTAAAGAATCTGTTTTTTTATGGTTGCATCCTGTCACATGACTATCAGATGATACACTGTTAGATGAACTCATGTCAAACAAATTCTTAAGAGTTAAAGTCTTAACTAAAATGCATGAAACCCTTAATGCCATACTCATTGAAATATTCTAGTGAAAATATGGTCTAACATCCACACCTGATATTCGTAGAACAGTGGGTTGAAACTTTTGTGTTAATTGACTTGGATGAAAGAGGTTCTCAGATGGTCTCAGACCTCTCGGAGACCCCCAGACACTGCATTTGTCGAAGCCATTTGAAAATGAACTGTCCACTCATAATCAAGCCCTAAATCAGGTGTGCTAGTTAATGGCTACTATATCCAGTGATCGCTAAGCCCACACAATCAATCGGCAATCGAAAATTCGTTAGGACCCAGAATTTAGCACGATGAGATTTCAAATCGTTTGCGATATCAGAAATGACTCGCCAGGCATAACTAGGTTAATATTGACAAATAGTAAAGCATAACATGCAGGGGAAAGATGAGAGACAAAGACAGTACAGAAAAGAGAAAACCTTAACCGATAGAGATTCAAAGAAGGCAAAATCTCTCTTCTGTCATTGATAAAGTAATGTTCTATTGTATATTCAAGTTATTTTTTCACTTGAGGGAAATATGAGACTACAGTTTTGTGATTGTTCAGGTAAGAGCACCGAAATGACCAGTAGTTCTAAGCCACCAGATGCCACACATCACCTGGACCATTTTCATCCTACGAGCGCACACTAATCTAGTATGGAGAGGTCAGTGATAGCTGCTTAGAAATAATTAGGTAGCTTTCCAAAACCAAGTTAGAAGTAAATGCTAATGTTGTGTGTGAGGTAAAGCAAAACATTTTAAAAAAGAGCTGTGTTTCTGTGCGTGTGTGTGTGTGTGCGTGACAGAGAGGAGACGTTAGGAGGACCAGAACACCCATAGGCTTATGCCGTGACCTACATTTGGGCCTGATGCTCCCAAGGCTGGCAGGGAGTATGTGTGTGTGTGTGTGTGTGTGTGTTTGTGTGTGTGCGGCTGTGCAGTATGTACTGTACTGATGAAATAAAACTGCATGGCTGCATTAACTGTATGACTAAGAGCCACAGCTGGACAAGATACAAAGAAATGGAGGTGCACACATTAGCAGGAAACATACAGATGCATATACTAATGCAAACGAGTGATGCCTACTGCAGGAACATTTTTACCTGTGGTAAAAATAGGGTATCCAAGTACATAAAAGATGGAATCATCAGTTGCTACAGCCATTTCTTATGCAGTTATACTGAGTAACTAAATTATATTATTCAGTTATATGTAACTGAATAATATAGGTGCATAATTAGCTTGGTTAATCTGTTATCCCCATCAAAACCCCAAATATAAGCTTGCTCATTGTTTTAAAAAAGTACACGGCCTCAAAAATGTTTTACACATTGTAAGCGGGATAAAACCTCTGTCAGTTGTAGCATTCTAAACAGTGTACATTATAAGGGACCTCTGGGACAATTCCATTGCTTCAAGTCCGCCATTTAAGTCAAATTTTAAAACATTGTGCAAAATGACATACATCACTAAAGGCTTTCTGTTTTAATGTTCATGCAAATATTTGGTTAATTACCGTTGCACAAATCTTCTAAATTTAAAAGCACACCACCTTATAAAATGCATTCCTTTATTCATTTAATGCACTGCCCTTATGTAACCAATGAGTGAAATCCACTCGCCCTAGTTACATCCGCTTGTCCCCTGGCCAAATTCCTCTGCATGTCATCAAACAGTTAATACTGAATGAATGGAGTGAAATACTCTTTCAGTATGCTACACTCCAATGTAAATCTGAAACTAAACATGGCACAGACATATGCAAAGACAACTAAAAAGATATGTAAAGATAAAATAGGTGGTATTTATATTTCATCAATACAATTACCACAATGCACATCGATTAGAGAAGGTATATTTACTCATCTGGTATACTTATGGCAATTCGATAAATTTTCACAAAACATATACAATGTACTTTGTCCAGGGTGGTAAAAATAGCCTCTGACAAACAGATGATGACTGTCAGTAAAAGCAGTGTATGCTGGGTTACAGGAAATTACCCAGGAACCATCTGTAAACATGGTGCCTTACTTATTCCAAACAGGAAATGGCCTGAGCATCGCCTAAATTCCAAAGTAATGGAAATAAGAGCATAATCTTATGACTGCCTTAACCCCCATCTGTAAACATAACAAATTTTGTTATCCCATCAAGATCGTACCATTATTAATTCACCAAATTGCAAAAGCAATTACATAAACATGACAAAGAAATGTCCATTGTTTACCTCAGATCTTAGCAAAAGATTACGGCAAAATGTTTTCATGTTTTGTGTTGGCCAGAACATGCCTGGCCAACACCATTGAAGTTCCTACAACCCAAGTGTTCAGACTAGGTCTGGTTAACCATTTCCACTCTCATTTGGTCCACCCATGTTACTGGAAAATAGAAACTCAAGTTCTTAACATTATGATCATTTTTAAGAATGCCCTGAAAAAAATATTTATTCCTCCTTAAATGGGGCTTGGAAAACCTTATTTATGCATCAGGTCTCGTTTTCAACAGTTCCATTTTGATTAATTGTTGTGTGACAAGAAAACATGCCACAGCACGTATTATTAATTTAATTTCTTAATTTAAAGTTAGAGCAATGTTTAAGCAGAGGTGAAATAAAGAAGGAATAAGCTGATAATAGTGCAAATTACTGCTTCAGTTCACTATTTTTAATTTCCGAATTGATAAAAGCCAGCCTAACAGGAAAAACACTTAGTGGGATGTCCATGCTAGCTGAATCAAGGGATCATTTTTATTTGCAAGAAGTATAAGTTTTAATCAGACTATATATTTGCACAATGCACAATCATTGCAAAACTGTGTTAATGTAATAGCGCGTTGAACCAAAACAGCTACAATATCTACATTTGAAGTCTACATTTGAAGTCTGATCCTTGGAAAACTGAAAATCACTGGGTTAATGAAACTGAATTACAAAACAACCGAGGCATGGACTCTACAAAACCCCTGTGGTATCTGACACCAAGACATTAGCAGCAGATCCTTCAATCACTAGTGTGATGGAGCCACTGGGGATCTGTCTTGTTGGTCCAGCACCTCCCACAGATGTCAGACTGAGACCTGGGGAATTTGGAACCAGGGCAACACCTTGAACTCTTCATCATGTTCCTCAAATCATTCCAGTATGGCAGGGCCCACTATCCTGCTGAAAGTGGCCCCTGCCACCAGGGAATACCCTTGCCATGAAGGGGTACATCTGATCGGCAATAATGTTTAAGTAGGTGACGCGTGTCAAATAGCCGTCCACATGCCAGGACCAAGGGTTTTCCAGCAGAACGCTTCCCAGAGCAACACACACGTCAGTTGTGCCTCCCTCTCCTCTTTCTATTCTGGTTACAGCCAATCAGCGTGGTTCTGGGAAGGGAGTAGTACACAGCGCTGTACGAGATCTTCAGTTCCTCTGCAATATCTCACATGGAATTGCCTTAATTTCATAGAACAAAATTCAATTGATGAGTTTGAGAAGAAAGTTCATTGTTTCGGGCTATTTTGAGCCGGTAATTGAACACAAAGGGCTGATGCTCCGAGTCTAATGAAGGCCAGTTTTATTGCTTCTTTAATCAGCACAACAGTTTGCAGCTCAGCAAACAGTTGAAAACGGTTTACTGGTTGTAATGATCATAAAGCCTTTTAAAATGATAAACTTTGATTACCAAAGTTACCAAACACATTGCCATTGGAACACTGTATTGATGGTTGCTGATAATAGGTCTCTGTACACCGTTGTAGATATTCCACTAAAATCAGCCAATTCCAGCTAGTCATTTACAACATTAACAATGTCTACACAGTATTTCTGGTAAATTTGATGTTATTTCAATGGACAAAAAATGCTTTTTAAAACAAGGGCATTCTAAGCAAACCCAACCTTTAAAACGTTAGGGTACACCCATAAACAAATGTTGTAATGGTTCGTAACGATACATTTACATGACTGTGGGCCCGCTTAGGGACACGGTATTTTAGGGAGGGTCTCTAAAGTCAAACTTTCCATCAATGCTTCAGGCCTATGGTTTAGTTATTCAACCATCATCCTAACACTAAGTAAGATAATAGGTGCAATATTGTCACAAAAAACTAATCCAGTGGATTCTTTAATGTTGTGAAATAGTGTTGCATTTGTGCTATTTATATGCTGTTAATCTTGTACATAAAAATTGATAAATCAAATTACACTTTTTTTCCAAAATAATACAATACTTTTAGTTTTTATAAGAAACAAGAGAACGTTTCCATGTGTATCCTGCGCTGTTCTTTCCAAAACTCACCGATGCCCAATGACAAAGCTGTCTCTGCCAGGGTCCTGCATTCATGTGGCGTGAACCCCACCAATGCCGTGCCCGTAGTGGCAACCCCCTGCCGTCCTGCCAGCTTTGCCACCCTGGCTGCGATGACAGACGCTGGAGCATGGTAGTAGGTCTGTCCACGAATATTGAATGTGGGCCACAGCTCGTCCCCCCCCCCGACCTGGTTGGGGGGGTGCCCTTTTACGCTCTCCACGTTACAGGCAATCTCCACAGCACCCTCGTGTGACAGGGCCAGCACTTGCACCCCCAGTAGGCCTCCAGGGGTGGACTCCCTGATCGCCATAGCGACACTTTTCCCCAGAGCCAAGTCCCGGGTGTCAATGGTAACATTGCAGTTCATGACGTAGGGACTCGCTCCGATACCTGCGTTTCAAAAGTGAGTTGAAAGGTTACAATATCAAACAAAAGCAATCACATGCTGAAATAACTATTTTTTATAGTTCCCAGATATTAGAAACTAGGTACACTCTCTCTATCCTGTGCTTTACACAACAGTGAAAAGTGAGGGCACTGAGGGCCAGTTGTCAGAATGGAACATGCAGTTCAATCCTGACTCCAAAACCACTTTGGATTATGATATTTGTGTGCACATGAAGTGCCGAAGTGCTAACCTGTGAGACCGTATCGTTTCTGTGGTAGAGGCCCGACATCGGGTCGGACAACTGCTTTGTCTGGATCCTTCCTGAACCAACCCAACTCCTTGCGTCTCTGCGCCAAACCTCTGTGCTGCAGAGTGTCTGCCCAGCCAAAGAAAAAAGCACTAGTGCCACTGACCTGCTGGGTTAGTCCAGCAGCCACCGCTGTACAGAGAGGAGTGGTTAGCCAACACTCCTTAACGCATAAAACAATGTAACGTGGCCTTATACACAGCATAACTTACATCCAAAGCTCTAACGGCAAGGCTACCTGTGGCCGCATGATGCAAGTGTATTTTTGAGAGAGAAAGAGAGTGTGGCCGAATGCAGCGCACAGAAACACCTTTAGCTTCCTTGGCACAGTCCTCTAGTCCAACCTCCTCTCCCAGAGGGTAAAGGGGCACCAGGTCCACAGAGCCCATCGCTGGATGGCCTCCTTCATGGGCACTCATGTCAATCAGCCCACAAGCTTTCACGCACGCTGACAGCACTGCCTCCGCTGTAACAGGAACACATTGACAGCAGCTTCTATTATTGTACAGGACTGACACAAGTGAAAGCAGGAGGTTGTTTTGGGTAGCTTCATACAAAATCTGCTTATTTTAGTTTATTCAAAAAGTCGTATTGAGGGGCTACTAGTGAACCTCAATAAATGTCGTAGGAGGATAAAAATGGACCATTCTAAAGTAGCCGCCTCATGTGTGACATTCATAAAGCCCATATGAGATTTGTCATGGTTTAGGTGTAGTATTTTTTTCCTGCATCAATGGACATAGACTCACTGATACACTCGATACTGGCTACGATAGTGATGACTGAACGGTTGTAGTCGTGGTCATTAAAGATGTTGAGGACTGTGGTGCCTTTTCGTCGCCTGCCTGAAAGTTACAATTGGAAAGTTACAATCAGTTAGGGAACCATCATATTTGGTTAAATGCTAGCTAGTTCACTACTATTACAGTTAAACTCACCATCACTATCAAATATGGCTGCCTTGGCCACGGTCTCCACCAGATTTGTCCTGCGGGATTCAGAGACATTGAGGAGACATGCAACCAGGCGCCGGCCCATGGAACTGTGAGACATTTCCTGAAACAGGCATAGGGCACACTGAACTTCGTATATGCTTATTTTGCAGTGCTCCATTTTACTAGTTGTAAGAACCATGTTTGAAAACGACATTGTAAGTCCTCGTCTCTCCACTCCCAGAGATCTGTATCAATGTCACTTCACAACAGAATTTAGAACAGAGGCTATAGGTCATCTGTTTTGCAAAACGCTTGCGATGTTGTAATTTTGGGATAACGTGTCTTTTAAAATATAATGGGGAAAATGTAATGTTATCACTATATCTGTGTTGAAATGTGGGAGATCATTTTAACCTAAACAAAATATCTATGAATAGAAAGTTGCATAATGGAAAGTACAAAAAAAACTCGTATATCATACACTTTAGTAATTTTGAAGGTCGTCGCAAACAAAAATGATGAAAGTTGTACACGAAAAGGTTATAACACATGACATAACCACAGCTCATAAATATCATAAAAACAATACATGCTAAATATCTCGGGTGTCGATATCATAATCCAATAATTAGTTATTCATAAATTAACAACAACAATCAATCGATCACCTATCTACTGAAGAATGAAAAGTTGATGTGTATTTACTCAATTTCCGCACTTCACTAGAGATGCTTTCGGAGAGATTGCACAAATCTTTGGAAACGGGCACAATCTAGGAAAATGGTGGACTGCTACTTAATGAACGCAGTTTCACTGATATATGTATTCAATAGAGTTCTACCTCAAACCTGTAGGACGAACAATACTTATGCCATCATACATATTGCACGAGATTTCATATGTTAGGGCAGTTGCTAATTGCTAATGTCGTATCGTTTTAAATTGGTGACATACTTTTATATAAAATAAGTAGTTTCTCGACTACCCTTGCTGGTAACTTCCTAAGCAACCTCGTAAAGCAAAACGACAGCGTGAACGTGATTGGTCGACAATTCACAAAAACATTTCTGTCACCTAATTTGTTAGCTTTTCTAAAGTATTGTCGACTTGATCACAAGTCTTTTCCGAGTAAAAGTCCTTCTACGACTTGCCTCAGAGATCTGTTGAAAATACTACGGTTGTCGATTGCTTGCAGGAACTGATTACAAAGAAAACCTGCGCAATGTTGGATCTCATGCGCAGACGACCTCATTGCTCAACTAAACAGCGACATGCGCTGGATGAAATATAAAATGCAACAACATTTTCTGGATTATTATCGTATTCCAGCATGCAGTTGACAAATACGCGAATTGTCAACGTCCAGTATGACGCAGGGAAGATGACAATTCACAAAGAAAGGGTGTAATAATAATTCTATTACTTATTTTGTCAATATTGCATCATATTGCACCTGGTCAATTTCGGCGTGTTTATCTCCTGGGATGTCATACGTTAGCCATCTGCCGTTACCCATCGAGCAAGATACGCATTTACAACTACAGCACTAATCCGATTGAATTTAGCTCTTAATCCCCTATGATAACCGCTCTTGGAATTGGAAAGAGATTTCGTCGAGTAGTCAAAGCGATGAGCGCTGTAGCAGGTTCATCTTCCAACCAGGCTTCAGAGTATTGTGTACCTGGAGTCCAGGAAACACGCAATGGGAGTCTTCCGCGACTAAGGAGACTTGTCAGCGTCCCGGGATGCGAACTGGACCGAGTCAATGACTTGCTTTTACTCAGTCCTTCGGAGTCACATGGAAGTTGCGGTACAGACCTCGAGTCTTCAGCTAAATGCAATTCACATGTTGTGTTTTTCCCTGGAGACATACAGGTGGGGTGTGTGAGCACAGTCATGCATACTACTTATTTCGCAAAACAACCAAGATAGAATGTCGTTATTTGACATTATAGCTTGGTTAACACGTACGCATACTGTTCATGTAATCGAGGTAAAATGTAATTGCTTAGCTTTTTCTGTATGTTAATCCTGTTTGCCAAATGTCACAGTTCTAATATTTGCAGTGGTGTTTTGGCTATCCACGACTGTGAATAGAGAAAGCCAATGTCAATCTCACCATGTTTGTTCGCCTGGGGCCGTCTAGTACAGGCCTGCATGTTACAAAACTTTTAGCATTTAAGTGGTCTCGAATTTACATACGGCACTCGACAAAATCCCATCCAAGTGGTCCTACAGGCTATAGCCCACATATATGTTATGATTCCCAGGGTGTCATAGAATATCCCAGTGACTGTTTAGTATTCTTTGGGTGTTCTGGGTGGGATGCTGAGAAATGGTTAATGAATGGGTTCATTGTATGGAACCTCATGGCTCACTCGACTGTGAAACAGTGGGGGAAAGTATTGTTGATTAATAAAAAGTAAGCTGGGTCTTCAACAAAAGGACCAGAGAAAGAGGTCATACTTGGTGGAAGAGTATCCATTTTTTGTCAGAATCATTGAGAGGCCAACTGAAGGACACTGAAGTATAGACATGTCTGCCAATTGAGTCGAAAACTGCTCTTAACTGGGTGAATCAGCCTTTTTTCCATCCACCCACAGCCCTCCACTTGTGTGTCCATCCCTAACGCCTCCATCATTTGCAAGTGCCCTACATTTCTGGTGGTGAACATTTTCATGAGACCCTAGTGGGGCCCCTTTCAGCAGAAGGGCTCGAATGCAGCCTAAAGGAGCTTTCCCAACATTTAGGGGCTAGGGACTTGACTGGGATTAGTGGTACCTATTCATTCTCTGCCTCCACTTAACCCACTCCTTACCTTACATTTCAAACCCCTCCGCTCCAGAACTTCCAGCAGGATATGGCTCTCCAGCCGGACGGGGCGCGGTGGCTGTCTTGGAGCCTGGAGCTAGTCGCCCTCACCCTTGGCCGTCGCTTTCCCAACCGGCACGTTTGGGTGATCCGAGC